>JAKGSA010000177.1:673005-795798 GCA_033558755.1 Philaethria dido
TAGTAGATAATTAATTAGGTATAATAGTAAATGGTTTACTATTAACGAATTGTTCAACTTGTTAATTAATATTTAAGGGTTTTTTTTTGTTTATCTTTTAGTGCAGAAATTAACTAACTAGAAACTACAAAAAACATTTAATACAAAGTATATTTCATTTTTTTTTCTTATATTTTTTTATTTCGAGAATTTTACTTGATTATATAAACAATATCGATAATAGACATAATACGGTAATAACTATCTAATTCAACTAGGAATAATGTAAGCGTAGTAATAGCACTTAAGGATTAGGTATATGTTTTAATAATTTAGTAAGCAATTAATGTCATCTATATATATAAATACGTGAAGCAAAAACTTTGGAGCATGAAATTTGGCACAGTTATAGTTTATATAGAGAAGAAGTGCACAATGCTAATATTTTTTTAAAATAATGCATAAAAAATATATTAAATTAATGAAATAAATGTTACACATATTACCATGGTTTGACATCCATGTTTATATAAAATGACATATTATACATTGCTAAAGACAACGCGTAGGTAACGCGTCACCGGGGACATTAGTTATAATAAAAAAAAAAGATTAGTGATAGACCTATGGTAAAAATTATATTATATAATTTATAATTTTAACGTAATTTAATTATAAATAGTGACAATACATTAGTATATAGAATTAGATAAGTCTAATCCTGAATGTAGAGTTCGACTTTCTTTCTTGTGAGTGTTTACTTTTTAGGAATATTTATCACAAAAATTTAGTCCCAAACAGATAATACAAAATATGGCATTGAATCCCGCAAATAGTATAAGGCGATTATGATTAAAATTTTAACAGAAAAGGAAAGCGATTTCAAATAAAATGCATTGAAAAGTAAAATTGTTTCGCACTATCTTTCAGCTTCACGCCTTGTACGGAAATCTAGTGTTAAAACATATCTTTTTCCACTTTTATGTGAATATAAAAAACAAAAGAACATACACTACATGTCCATGTTTTTACATACGTACATACACATATATATATTTTATACATACATACACATGTTTAAAAGTAAAATATATTTCTGTTGCTATTAGCTAAAGATTTTACACAAATGATATATATATTCAAGATCATGCGATTTTTAACTTTGAAAAGCAATAGAATCTTAATAAGAGTTTGAGATCGTAACAAAATATTGAGAAGTAATGTAAACATTTGACACATAAACACATATTTTCTTCCTGCATCATGCCGGAAAAACCTATCTATCATTTATTACATAATTCCGTTTTGACTTGCTGACCATTTTTAAATTATTATTACATTGTGTATTTTGTGGTTGAGACTTAAAACCAGAAAATCAATTCACAACTGTTTGAACGTCCATATATTTTATAGTTGCGCCACGATGGTGACGGTGGCAATCGATGTGAATAATTTAAAAAATAAATTGGTATGCTTAAGACATATATTTTCTATTTGTAAAAATGAAGTAATATTGTTCACGAATGCGTGGCGTTATAAACAATAGTTGATATATCGACGTCCGCAGCGAACTTTGCGGAATTGAATGAATTCTTTAGCGCACAATGGACAATGGAGTATGCTTACAACCAATGATGCTCATCGAACGAACCTATTGTGCCAGAACAACGATTTGGTTATTATAAATAATCTGTCGGTATTTACATAGCTAATAAATAAAGAAAGTATTATCAATAATTTATTATATTTTTAAGTCTTATCTTAATTAAAATTATGTGCACATTACTTTCATTTATAATTAACAGTGATGATATTATATTATGATGAAATAGTGAATATATTCAAAGGAATTGACAGATAGTATACATGTTTATTTTATATAGAGATTAATGGACGTTATATTTATAATATTATGTATACTTAAAAAAAATCTACCTTACACTTTTTTTCCGCATAGCAGGGTAGTTAGATAGAACCTAGTGTGAAGATACCCCGTTTTCTACTTCCCACCCGAAATACGACGACCTCGTTGCTAATTATATAAAAATAATAAATTACTTTAGAAACGAAAATAAAACGAACAAATATAAATTTTACTATTGCCTCGTTATGGCCGACCTACCTAGCAAATTAGGCTCAGGATCTGGACACGTGTACTAATGTTCAATTAAATCAGACGACAAGAAGTGAGTCAAAATATTGCAAGATTTTTTACGTTGAATGGTTAGTAGATAGATGCAGATGATAAGTTAGCTAAGTTATATAGCTTGCTTGTACTAACAACTACTTTTCATAATATATACTGTAATTATAATGTACCTACCTAGGAAAACGCGCTTAGTATGTTAAACACGAACCGTTAGTAATCCCCGTTGAGGTAAAATCTTTTATTCGGCAATTTTATTACGAGACCCTTCCCTAACTTTATTTTATATGCCAAATCCTGGATGAGTCACTCGGGCGAGCGGACTGTCAATTGACCTTGTAGTCCGTGCCATCCCTCGTAATTGGTCCTTTGTAGCTCTGATCAATTCAATAACGCGCCTACGACCGATTTATATTCCTCCATTTACAACTCATCTATTGTACTATCAATGAAACTCCTCTCATGTGCCCATTCGAAATAAATGTCGCAACTCACACTTAATACAACACCTATTACACATTCAAAGGGATAAAACATTTATGTAATGAAAGTTGATTTTAAGCTACTCGTGTATATATTTCATACTGTAGTAAAAAATAAATTTGAAGCCGTAATGTAATAAACATTTTTCATAAAAAGTTAGTTAGTATATCTATGAGTAACTTAGTACTTTGGCTTTTAAAAGCAAATCTTTTATCTATTGTGAAGAGAGAAAGTTGCGATGTGATTATATTTCTTTATAAAGAACATACACTACATGTCCAGAGGTTTACAACAAAGACTCTCGTGCTGTTTAGATCTGGTTTCCGTGCAACTATAAATATATAGTGCTGTACTGTAAATGAATAAACATGTGTATATCGCATTTTCGAATTTTCAATCCTATTAATAATGTTTTTATGTACATATAAAAAATAATAAAACTTAAATCTTGTATTTTTCCGGTCTTTTGTAATAAAGTTATGATAATTCAATTCCTTTTATAACAATATTTAACATTTCAAGTCCTTTAAAAATTTTAACGCAGAAATTTGGACGCAATCATCACGAAATTCAAATTTCGCAACATGCTACTTTCATAAATGCGACATGTATTTTTTTATAAAGCGGAAAATTGACATATTTTTATAAAAGCAGACATATTAAAATGGATATTTGAATGTACAAAAATTATTACGTGAATTACATGATACAGTGACGATGGTGTGTATGCATTTGGCGAACATAATTTATTTTAATGACTTTAATTTGTCTCGGAAGAAACACTTTACATATGTTATAAAATCAATATCCAGGAACATTAGTAGGTATATAGTAACCGTTATAAATCTATGTAGGGCGAGTGCAATCAAGTATTAAACCGTCGTATTGCATCAGCCAAATGGAGTGTGGCAGGAAATTTGGTTTTTGGAACATAAAATGGCAATTCAAATACCAAGGGAAATGTGCGCAGAGTAATATAAATAGAAACGTAATATTGTGATTTGAATTACCTAGTTACTTTGTCGCGGCCAATAGAATTAGCTCTTACTATAACTTTTGGAGTTGCAATTGTGTATACTATAATGTGTGACAATGAATAACAGAAAAAATGTATTTAAATTATCTATTTAATTTTAAATTTATATGAGTATTATGGAAAGCTAGGTGCGATAGATCTTACTAACGTGACAAAACATGTTCACACATTATTCATTAGCATTCGACACCGAACATATCATATTCACGGCAGTGCCTGGTTCTGAAGCTGGTATGTTGAAAGACAAAAGATAAATTATACCTTTACATATTATATTTTCCATAAGACGCTGTTTTACATAAAATACCTCCGATGGGTTAAAGGCGAGTGTCGTAATATTCAAACTTGAACAATTTCGCAGTTTCGCGGATGGGTTGGTTTGCTATCAGATTTATAGACATTTGCTTTGGTGAGTTTTGAGCAGTTACGTCTTTAGGGTGCGATCAGATAAACATGAAATATTCTTGAAAGGTAAAGTAAGTACTTTAACTTTGTTAGATTGAACTAACTTGAAACTGATTATGATTATGTAACGATCACGCGGACTTACCTTACATATTTGTACAAGTTTTAGACCTTTTTACTGTATCTGCACTTTCAATTTTTTTTCTTTATATAAAAAACTAGACGTACACAAATTGTTAAGATTTACAATATGAGTACGCCTAGTGTATATCTTTGTACATACAACATAGTATATACATACAAAACATAGTTACACGCTGTATCCCGCATATAGCAGGTTAGACAAAGGGAACCTAGTGTTAAGACACTCCGTTCTCCGAGGCATTGCGTGTTGAGTTGCGAAACTCAACGCCGCGCTTTGCCTTGTCACCAACCCAGGAAAATGCAAAATTCCATCTCCTGGCGTTTACAGTCGCACACTTGTGCCTCTGCGCCACGACAGGCGTATATCTATGTAAATACTTGTAATGTATAAGTACATGTACGGTTGTTTATATAGAGATGTTGTAGATGCGTTGCCAACCTAGAGGATACAGATGGAAGGGGAGCACAATGTAGTAGTCCGCTATCGGAACCACCACATTTTGGCTAAAGGATGGGTGGGAAAGAAGAAAACTTGGCTTACATGCCATCGATCCGGAACACATCATAGGATATTTGGCGATTCGTCTTTAACATGGTAGTGGTCGCGAGCCAGACGGAGGACGAACCTCCTACCACCCAACTACTGGGATACCCGCCTCTTACGGGACGCTACCCAGCGGCGGAGGGGAATTGTATTCTAACCCAGTCTCCTCACAGGGAAATTCTGTAAATCTCTTTGTAGTGATTGAGAATGTGGAAAACTCTTTACTGATACAGCGTTGAACCGTAAATTTTATTGTTTCCACGGTGTGGTTCTGAAAGTTTCGTGTTCACACGTTCATCTTTGGTTTTCTTAGTTGATTAAATCTTTTGAATTCAGCTAATAGCACTTCTTCTTGGTAACTTGCTATTTACGTTAATTTAATTTATTACAATATTACTTAAATTATAATAACTATATTAAAAAACTTGAAGAGATCGTGGCGGATTTGGCATTTGTCTAATTTTAGAATTTTGGTACTAGTGCTGTGATCTTACACGTACGTTACCCACTGTATAATATTTGTGATCGGAAGAACGTAGTTTATCAATAGGTAGTTGTCGATTATTGCATGGTGTACAGTTAGCGCGCTTAAGGGGGGTGCTAAATGTCGTGCAATAATAGGCAACTTAAAGCACTAGTATTGTGTACTATTTTATAGCTCGTAGCATAAACCTGCCTATAATTATTAGAACCTTGAATAGAGAGTAGATACGAATTTCAATATTCGTATGAAAAAACTGATATACCGTAATCATCAATTCATTAATTCTAGTATTTTTATATACAATGAACACAAAAGTGGGTAAAATAATCGATATTGCTATCGTTATATGTTTATTTAAATTATTTATATTTATTTATTCGCTGCAAATTTATAATCTTTAAATTAGGGATATCGATGTTAAAAAATCATCGATGTTGACATTAATGTTAACCTTGATTCATATAGGAAATATTGAAAGGTAAATACAGATCTTTGAAACTATAGATATTGTTGACAGCTACAATAAAAGAGTATTATAGTCTTAATTAATATATTTATGACGAACAAAATAAATTTATCGACAATTTCAATAAGTTTTTGATACAATATTCAAGAATAAGGAAATTCGAGTTAAGCACTTCAAGAGCAGTTATTAAATATGACAATTTTTTTAACATTATCCTCTTAAAGCTTGACTTATCTTGCTTGTGTGTGTATCCAATTGACGAAAGATAGATTTTAACTGGATAGACCATTTCCAACATATTGTAACATCGATTATGCCGATGCTAACGAGGACTTGACGTCGGAGCCAATACACCGATGTTTTTTTAAGCATCAATATTTTTATTAAACATCGATGAATATCGATCATCCCTACTCCAAAAGACAATTTATACTTTAAATATTCAATTGTCATTCGCGTAAAAAATGATTATTTAAGTTACGGAAAAGCGTGGCTAAAGAGCGAGCTTAGGTCACAGAGTGCTATAAAAAATATTTCTTAGTAGTTTACTTATTTATTTCAATATGGCAACAACTACTGTGATCACATCGGCTGATTACTTCAAATGTTCTGTTATAAACAGCTTGACTCTATTTACTAAGATTTATGCGTCGGTAAAATCGTGGTAAATTATTATTAAAAATACACATATATACATGTGAATTAAATTGCGTAAAGTTACACATATAAATTTAATCCTAACCACAGGACACTGAAATTGTACAAAGTAAGTTACGGCATATATCAAATTTAATTGTACAGCGACCCGTAAAAATGCTTTGCGACCTACATTTTTAACACTTTATTTTTTAAAACGTTTTAGTGTAAATATTAGAAAAATCCTTTGATTATTAAAAAAAAAAGAGCAGTTACAATTAATGATGATTTTAACGTTGCGCCCTTATTCATTATTGCTATCTTCCCGCAAAATCCGCAAAATCATAAGGGCTTACCCTTATGATTTTTTTTACTTTTTACAAATACATTTCAAAATACACTAAACGTGCGACGTGCATCAAAATTAAATAACAAATAATTCAGCTCATAAATATTACGTGGCAAAGATTCACCGTTGTTAACACAATATTGAACGTATGCTACAAACTATTAGTTCCTGTATCGTAGTCGGAGTAAATCTAGAGGCTAGTGAAATTTGCGTAATTGGTCTATCTGCAAAACACACCTTGCTGAGGTGATTAGACTGCAGGCTAACATAGACTGCCAGGAACGGCAGTCACACTGAGAAGTGAAACATAGTCCAGTTAGTTTAGTTGAGCTGCGACGTAATGTCTATTTAACTAGTTACTTTAAAGTTCTTATAATATTAAATACCTAATATAAACCTTTATATTTCATATAATTTGAAGTGCTCTGTTTTTTTTTATATAAATATAGTCATGTTTTGTAATAGATTAACGACTTGTTTTAAAAAATGATTTATACTTATTGCTGTGATTACAATATTATAAATAAGTATAATTCTTTTTCATAATTAACATTTTTAAGGTATTGGTCATCTTTTGAGCACATAACGTACGTATATACGTAAAAATGAATAATAAATTTGTTTTTATATATGAAAATCTAACACCAAAAGAAGATACAAACACATGTAATATGTAAATTATCTATTAAAAACAAATTAAGATAAATTTGGTAAACATTCTTCTCTCGTATTTGCAGTGAACGGAAATAATTTATATTTCAGCTATTAGGATGCAGGGGATGTCCGATGACAGATGGTCCGAAATGCTTGTCTAAATACTTTTTAAATATTATTATTATTTATATTATTTACAGCTAGGCTCATAAAACCCATAAGGTCTCTGTGGTCTCTAAGAGAGTTGGTGATATCTACCAGTAGCCCATTGGTGCGTTAAATATGCTTTACCTTCGCAACTGGTATTTAGCTTCAAGCAAATACTCGTATGTATGTGAAATACATAGTGTTGCGCGTTGTGCGTAATATTAAATTCCAATTAATTATCAATTTAATGTTATGTTATTAAAAGTATTGTTTTGCCCACTTCTTTTCCGTATAAGGAGTTATGCTAAATTTTAACCTCCTTTATTACTGTAATTTTTATAAAAAGGAGTTTGGACTCCTTTTTCTTCATATATTAATATCATAATAAAATGATTAATCAGATAATCGGAGTGACATAAAATATCTTTTCCTTTGAAATGTATAGTTACACATAAAAATGCTTGTAAAATATGGTTTATTTATTATTCACAATAATAAGTAATTTTATATATTTTGTAACTGATTTCTCTTCACCGTATTGTTTTATAATGGGTTCGATGACGTAGTACCCTTATCGTTGTTATTTCGATATGCACTTGACGGATATAATTATGCGTCTGGCATTAGCTCTTATATTGCGTTCATCTGCAGCATTTACATTGTGCGCGGTTGTTCGCAGCAAAATGTAACGTAAATAATATAAATGATTTTTATAAAGCACTTACAGTTTTTATACCTCTCTTGCTAAATATTTTTTATGTCCTTGAATACTTTAGGCTTTTGATGTTTTCAAAAAACAAATTAAAATTTTATTAAATTGCATTTCCTGCAATGTTTTGTCTATATCATTTTACAGATGTGCATTTGAAAAAAATGAACAAATATAGTATGTACCTATAGAAGATTTCCCGTGGTGGTATGCTAAAGTATTGTTTAATTGACTAGATTGTTTCGACGTGTTATCCGAGACGCGTAGGTACGAATTCTTTCATGGCCAATTTTTTTATATGGAAATATTAATTGTCTCTTAATATTGTTTATCTATTAATCTGTAACGATACAATTTAGAAAAAATGTAAATGAGTTTATTACAAATTTTCTATATTTTAATTTACTTTTTTTACCACAACGGTAAAACTAATCCATATATAATTCTTTCCTCGAGTGGAGAATCGAACGAACAACAAACCGCTTTTACCGTCGAAGAGTCATTGCGCAACGATGACTTCATCGTAGCTTTAATTTACTTGTCTTTTATAAACGATAGGAAACACCTGAATGCTTTATAAGTATGTACTCGCAAAAGTTAAAAGCATTAAGTAAGCATACTAAAATACTTATTTTAGTTTGTTGTCTAAAATGTTGAGCTTTATAGTAAACATGACGTAAATATCCTAACACATTTTGCACATAAAATATTACACTTGATGACAGGCAGAGGCATAAAGCGGGTCTGAGAGTCGTTGGCAATTCGTCGCCTAATAGTGCGCCCCGAGACCTGTGACACACCTCTGCATCACTGAACACGATCCGGATTGCAGACTTAGCGAAAAATTTGACGTAAAGGTCGACTAAAATGAATTTCCTGCTATTCAGTAGCAATTTTATAAATTTACTAGCTAAGCCTGTGACACTGGCTGCATTTAATAAGATTTTTTGTTACTTTCATTTTATTCTAATTCTTATAATACCTCCTCAGTCAGCCGATTTACAGTTATTAAGGAAAAATATTTATTATTTCCAACATTTAAATACTTATTCAAACATTTAAATTTTCATTTATAATTTTAGTAGAATTATTAATATAATTTACTGATTATAGATCAGCTTACCTCATTAACGGGATGGCGTGAGTTGTTTTTACTTTGTGGCTCGCAAACGTCAAAAAGACTATAGGTACTCTTTCGGCTCTTATGAAAACATTATTATTTAGAGATATATTATTTTGTATCAAAAAATGAAGCTTGTAACTTCTTACTTTGAATAAAATTATTTGACTTTGTTTTAAAGTATTGTGACGCTTAATTAAGATAATGTTTTTTAGCTTAGCTTGACACTGTATCCCGCACGTAGCAGAGGGAACCAAAGAACTTAAGAACCTAGTGTTAAAACCCTTCGTTCTCTTAACTTAATTCTTCTTAATTTCCATTCTCCACTTTCCGGCGAATTGAAGAATTACGTAGTGAGTGGCGGAACTCAACGCCGCGCTTTACCATGACACCAAAGCGAGTATATAATATTATTTTCATGTATTAATTGTTTGGTAGTAAAAGCTACACTATTTATAAGATTTAGGGATGTCTCAAAAAATTGCAATATGTGGTCCTATAATATATAATAGAATTTACAATTTCAATGCCATCTGTTTGATGCCAGATGGCGTGTGTTTCTTTACCTTATGGGTAGATTACATATATTATAAAAAATAAGACAGATAATAATATGTTTTAATTTCATATTATAAAATGCTTAAAATTAATTAATGTATTTAATATTTTACTTGTCATTTTTATGAATAACTGCACTATTTAGTGAAATTAGAAGGAATTTTAGTTTTAGTTTGTAACTAGTTGTTTTTATATATATAACAAATTCTCTAAACACAATTTCTTGCCTTAATTAAATAATATTGTTGTAATAATATAATTTTAACTCGTAAAGTAAATGTCAAAGTATATTGTAATCACAATATTTGTTGATGTAAACAGAGTAACAAAATTAAGAAACACTTTTAATTAAAATAATTAAATCGATTTTCAATTTTCAGGTAAACTTTCTCGTTCATTTATCGGCGCCGTTTGTTTATTCTTGGAATTTATGTACCTTTATGCTCAGTTAGTTCAGCACTGAAAATAAAAGGATGCGAAAATTTGTCGACTCGTGGTCATAAATATCCGAAAGCGACAGCGGGTCCGCCATTTTCCTGTTGACAAAATCGCACCCGCAATACATTCAAACTTATAAAGTTTCCATTGTTTGTAACTCATCCACAGATGCTTACCCTATGGCATCCCTTATTTCAATTAAAACGGGCTTATGATTTGTATAACATTGTTAATTGCAATATTTAATATGTCACTTCTATATTTCTACGCAACTTCACTCAGCAATGCCTCAATTTCGGCGGAAAGTAGGGAACGAGAATCTTAACAGAATGGAGTGTTTTAACACAAGGTTTTCTGGTTCCTTCTATCTACCCTGCTACATGCCAGATACAGCGTAAATCACATTTTTACATTACATTACATGCTAATCAAATTAAAAAATTAAAGTTTTTTTTAACTTAAAAGACATATTTGACTATATAAAAGCATAGTCGTCAGTTTTTTTAACTATATACTTTTTGTGTCTTTTTCTCATATTATCATCGTTTCTTAATGACTGTTCAATATTTTAAATAGATCTGACCATTCAAAACGACTAAGCGGTAAAAATAGAGTTAAAAAATTAAGTTACATAACCAGGTACAATATACAAACATACATTGATACACACAAGCACAAGTTAATATAAATATGGTAAAAATGTTTTTTTTTTATTCTTATATTTCTATGTCCTTGAAAATGACAGCGTTTATTGAAGCGATGGCTTCAAGCATATCTTGAAAAGAAAATAATCTTGATGGAACGTCCGGCAATAAAGAGAAAACGTCTTGGTCGACGCTTCTCGCTGTCGGTATATAATGGGACTTCTGGCGAAAAAAATACATTTCTTCTACTATTACAAACATTATTACATTTTATAGCTTATTATGTTTAGTTAAAATAAAAAAAACTTTTAGAGGTAAATGTTGCATACTTACATAGGTTTCGTGGCATATTTACTGTTATTATTATTATTATTATGCAAGCTTTTTGGGGCCGATTATTATAAATCAATCGAGAATTCATAAAAACAATATAAATAATCTTTTTCTATTTCAGAACGTATTCAGACAGCCCCTTATAACAAAATAATATAGGCCTTATTTATGAGAGGTCCTATTAACAAGTGTAGTTACTGCCGCAAGCATTGCTCGGGAAACACGAAACTAGAAGTCGCATAAACAATCCTAGCAAGAAGTTTTCTTAAAGGCAAAGTTTTCACTTTGTGCGATTCGTTTAGTTGTCGAGTTTATACCAGCGTAATATATTTCTACACATGATTTAATCTTTGCAAGTAATAAATACATGTACGTATATTTTTTAAATATATTTGACTTGGTACATAGTTTAATGTTATTTTAATCTCGTGCATCTCGGAAATGCGAACAGTTTATTTATTTCATAAATTATATATTATTTATATAACGTCTATAAAATACCATATGCCAAAAATATTTGTCATATAGAAAAGAAAAATAAAAAAATATATATGTAGGTCTACTTCAAATACATGCCGTATTTTGTCACATTCAAAAAAAGGATAATAATTTTCACTTTTACTTATTATGTACAATATTGAATATTAATATTAAACGCAATTGTAGTGTCTCCAATACTTACTCAGGATATAATACATTTCTTCTATATTATATTCAAATTATTGAGAGTGAGTGAGTGAGTGCGAATTGCTTGAAGCAAAAAAAACATGACGTCGGTTTCAATACCAGATGCTACTACTGTGCTGTGCTACTGTTAATTGTTATAGAGTATTGCAATGCAATCAAATTAACTGCATTTTTTTCCAACATAACTAGTTTGATGCAGTAAATCAAGCTTTAGGAGTATAAATCTGGCGTCTTGTATGCATCCCTCCCGACCCATTCGGCTCGGCTCCAAGCACGTATACAATTTGCTTAGCCGCGGTACGTTATTCGTAAATTTTGTAATATTACATTTTTATGTCCATTAAACAAAATTTAATAATGCAACCTATGTCACATGAACGTGTAGCATTCTGTGTAGCATTTTTACAATTATTTAAATAAGAATATTTTAACGCTCGAAACGCCATATGATAAGAACCAAACCAAGAATATTTTATATCTAACGTCACTAATAATTAAAGAATAGTAAATTAAATGAAAGTTTGTGAAAAAATACAATATAATTATTTGTAGAGAACGTCCAAATCCTATGAAAATCACACACATAATTGAGTTTTCAACAAGATGATTTGATGATGATGATCTTACCAAATTAGCTCATAATATGATAAATAAAATTTCATCATATAATGTTTAAAATTTAAGAATTAAATTAATAAACAATTTTAAATGTTTTACGAAATCGATGTTGCTTAACTAACGTGTATAAAAGTTAAAAATTAAATTAATAAAAAAAATCCGTTTAAAACTAAGCTGTAGGAAATTATTAGTGCAAAAAAAGTTCTAAATAAAATAAAATTCATATAGGCACTTACTCGGCTATTCAAGCCAGAAGATATCGTTAGAAAAAAAAAATACCAGCAGATGTGTTCTATTTATTAATATTTTTAGACTAAAAGATGAGGGGTTTGGCTTTAATAAGCAAATATTTCATTAATCATTAAAGCAAGGTCGAGTGGCTCAGCGCGTAGTTATGCTAACGAACTGCTATTATGTTGCTCCCTCGTGTCACTGTGTGAAGGTTTTGCACTCTCGACCGAGTTATGGCAAGGGTTGATGGTTGTTTTAGAAAATCATGTGCTCTCCGGAAAAGCCGCCAGTTCGGGCGCGCTCGGTGGCGTGTTCAAACGTGTCGTGGGGGTGTTGTTCAACGTACTAGTAATTACGAGTCGAATACGTTTTTTTACTTCGATGAACAATAACAAGGGTGCGAATTTATTTTTGATCTCAATCAAGCGTGACTAGTTATAAGCCGCCAAAATACAGTGGTGTGATTGTAAACGTTGATGTTTATGGATTATTATCATTTGCTGATTTTTGGAATGACTAAAATAAGTGAGTATTCAAAAAATATATAAAAAGATTATTATGCAATAATTATTATAATGCTATTTATGAATTGTTTCTTAAACTCAAATAATTTTATTTTAATATTTAGAAAAATATATTTTCATACTATTAGCATTATAAAATTGGTAACGTTTTCATGTGTTGTTTTGATTTAAATTATGTAATTTTGTAAGATAGTAATACCAAGTATTACAATTTTATTTGCGTCAATTCACTTTATCTACTTACTAATGAAATTACCAAAAAGGATAAAAAATGCGTAATTTAATTCAAGCAACACAAACACACAAAGTGCACTCGTCTAATTGATCCGAGCAGTCAAGGTAAATGTTTGATCAAAAATGTTAGTCTCAATTCCGAAATTCTTTGGAGTTTGCGTCGCAATTAAGTGTAGCGATACTCGCCTTGCTTAGTTTTATTTTACTTGACTTCACGACATTTTCAACAAAATTACCTGAAATGTATATATTATAACACGTTTAATTTTCACGGATATAACAAATTTTTCGGATGCTTATAGTTCACCGAGACACTGCTATCTAATTAAGTTTAGTGTGGTTTATGTCTACATTGACTTTCTACTTTATAGAATTAGAACGGAGAAAAAGAAGAAATTTTAACAAACACATATATTCACTTTTACGTGCACATAGGTAACTCCTATGTGCCACACGTTAATATTTAGCAATACTGATACGCTAACGCCGTTTGAATAGAACCAAACCAAAATAATATTTAGTAATAATATTTTTTGGACGCAGCAGGTTTCGAACAGGCTCTTGTGATTTATAAAAATTCGGTTCTGGTTCAAATCCGTTCAAATTTCTTTAGAGTCCTGAATGTTATTGGTATCTAAAATACCTATTTTATTTACCTAAATAACTACAAAAAATGTTAAAATTCGTTAGATATAAAATGTGACAATGAGCAATGAATATTGTTCTATTATCAATATACTCTTATACAATGGTTACATTTTTATGATGACTATTTTAGAAACAAATACAATTTTATGGACTCAAGCTGGTGCTTGAGTCTTTTATGTTTATTTTCCATTATTTGTTGTATTTATGAACATTTATATTGACCCACATGGAAATGCATGTAAATAAATTTTATTTCATCATTTATATAAAAAAAACTTTAAATTATTTCAAATACGCTATTCATATGTATGTGTGTGTATTTGGAATTAATATAATAGACTTGACGTGAAACTACTTATTAAAAACCCGGCCATAGCTTTACTCACTATCCCGTGCGAACATTTTTTACCTGGAAAATATATTGCTTACTAATATTGTACAACTTACTCATTTAATTTCATTTAAATAAATATTTTTCAACCTACGCAAATAAAAATTTTGTGTTGCGGCTGCTTTTGAATATTTTGATATATTCAGAACTTAATAAAATTTAATATTCTGCACAGAAATTATTGACATATTTGTTTTACCATCGTTAACAAACATTTGTTCTTTTTGTAGCTGCATTTAACTTTACATTTTTTACCGACAAAACTTTCCGCGTTGGGAGCCGATATCTAAGGAAGCATTTTGTAACGTTACTACTACAACTAATGTTACTTCTACCTAATTGCTTTAGAAATCACAACGATGGTGTTCAATCTGTAAATCTCAATTGCATTAAAATGACCCGTATCTAATTTGAAGTGAAAACTGGATGAGAAATAAAAATAGTTCTAAAAATATGTAAATATAATTATAGATTAAACAATTTTAATTTTTGTGTAATGAACATTAACTAAAGTATAAAAAAACAACGTAGAGTATCGGTAAAATATAATCCCATTGAAATATAAATGTGAAAATAGGAATGTAATGATAAATATTAGGAATATAATAATGGATGTTATCGACTTCGCTCATAAGAGTTGAGATACAGAAGGTAGTAAGTAAGTTCTGTAGATATTATTGAAACTTATTTATACATATGTAAATAATTTAAAATAAGCTTAGGGTTTCGCTTACTTAGTTGGATCTAGGATTTAGAACTATAAAATGACATTGAAAGTATACATATTTAAATGATTAAAGACACATATTTTTCAAATTAGTTTAAAAGTGATAGATTTTTGAGGTAATAAAGACAAATATTATTATTATTTTCTATTTGACACATTATCTTGGCTGGCTTCAAACCGTCTAAATAACTATTAAGCCTTTATGTATAAAATTTAAAATTCTGGTAAATCTAAGGTATTACTATACTACATTATATGTTAATAAGTTAAATATATTTTTACTTATGAAAGATACACTACTTCAAATAGTTTTTTTTATAACATTAGGCTTCAGCGTCGCAAATTGAACTTGAGTGGACATGCTGCCTTGTATCGATATCATAAATTCGGATCACGTACTAGATACAATCTACACAGACTTTATTTAAATGCAAAGAATCATCTTGATAGCTA
Organism: Philaethria dido; assembly: GCA_033558755.1. Classification (NCBI taxonomy): domain Eukaryota; kingdom Metazoa; phylum Arthropoda; class Insecta; order Lepidoptera; family Nymphalidae; genus Philaethria; species Philaethria dido. The sequence goes on from JAKGSA010000177.1 coordinate 688,794, forward strand.
ACGCCGGCCGTCTGCGGGTGCTGGTATACCCGTGATATCGTAGTCCTTATTTGCCGATAGGCTAGAGATATATACAAATCTCAGGGGTGATATAATAAAGGTATCCAACTCTCGTATCGCTTATTACGTTTACATAAGAACTACACCATATAGTATTTGTGTATCTACTTGCCACCCCGACTGTACACATTCTGCAAATCTGGATTCAAAGTCGTTTTACCTACGCAGAGCAAGAGAGCTACGAAGGGAAGATGACTATGAAGATACAATTTTATTCAAATAAAATAGGGGAATTTATAATTTGTTTGAATATTGGACGATGTTGACTTTTGACAGCAATTAAGGATATAAATCAATATTTAGATACGGCTACGCAGCTGGATTATTACCGAGAAATATTGAAACGTAGTGTTTAAATACTTTTGATTGAAACAGATACAAGCTAGTATTCTGCATTTAAAGTAATCGATTTAATAAATGAGAAGTGTTACGTATATCTACACATAATGTGGACAGTGGCATATTAATCGAACATCCTTTTTTAAAAATCGTTTTTATAAATAAATTTATATGAAATTGTTAAGTGCTAATGCTTACATTACGATTCTTAAATCGCAAGATGGTGATTCTATTTTAGCTGTCTTGATAACTAGCATTGGCAAATTGAGATACAAAAGTTTTTTAAATTAAATGTAAAAAAATGATAACTTACTTGCTTGCTAATTTAGCAAAAAATAGATAATATGATAAAAAAACGGATTGTAATTTTAAGAAAATAAATTTACAGATTGCTGTATTTTAAGCTCGTGATAAAGATGATCCTGATACGACGTGTGGTTTAGCCTTCGAATGGGACAACTTTGACAACGGACGGACGTAATACGCAATTAGAGTGAGCGCCTTCCCATCAACATTTACATTTTAATTTAAATTTTGTTCATTCTGATGAAATTTCATGTTAATGAGTACAATTTTAAACACAAATATATTTTATATTATTTTTCATATAAACGTATTTCACGCATATTTGTTTATAAAATTTGGCGATACACAATTACTATGATTACTAACTTTCTCCCAATCAGAGTGACGTACTAATAAATACTGACACTCTTAATAAACCCAAGTACTAACTAAAAACATTTTTTATGATTTTCTTTATTACTACAACCCGTTAAACGATTTCGTAGGGACCCAGCCAAAAGCATTAATAATGCAAACATAAAATTGGTGTCGACACCTTTTCCTCATCAATTATAAATCCTTTAATGGGTTGGATTTCGTTTTCTAGGTATATACCTAAGGTACATTATTCTTCATATGAAGAATAATGTACCTTGTACATGTTGAGATGACATATAGTAAATTAGCCCTGTTGTGGACCTAAAATCGTGCGTCTCTAAAATGTTTATAAATTAAATTTTAGAATATTAAGACTTGTTGGTGAACACTTCCGTGTTCACCAACAATTTATTTACAAGATATTTGTAAGTTAGCGCTAGGAGCGCTTCAGAGACTTGAATAAATGGCGAGAATTTGGCAATCCCTCTAAAATCCTAAATACCAACAGTTAAAGATAATTACTGTGCTTTGCAATGTGTCTGGATATGGACTATTTGTATGTTTATAATATACGTACTAACGGCATCTTTAGTATATATTCTACATCTGAACTATATTTAGAAATGTTGTATAATAAGTGACTTTTGACGTCTTCAGCGCCTACACATATTTATGAAAAAAAATGAATAAATATAATTTATTAATTTATCTTATACGTCATTGACTTAAAACATATGCCATATTTATACTATGTTTTGTAACAGATACAAAATACAGCTTTTATTTCTATAATGCGAATGTGACATAAAACCTTTCCACAAAAACCACATTCTAAATATTTAAAATTGTAGCAATGTTGTCAATGTTATCATATCGTGAAAATGTATATAAAAATTGTAACTGGAATATAGAGATCTATTATGATGAATATCCACACACAAACTTTGTTACATAAAAATAAATGTAAAATATTTGATTTGTTTGAATATGAACAGAAGTACCTCTTATGCACGAGTCAAAGCTATAGCGTCCTATGGCATTCTCCATCAATATCGACGTTGAAACATGAACGTAAAACTGCGATTCGTTAGGCTGTAAAAAGAAAATAATAGGAAATGCGGATTGGAACAGAGAATGGTTCTCATAGTGGAATAACAAAAGGAATGCTATGGATATCGTTTGACGGTCGTGGACTGCAGCGCAGTCGTAGCGATCATCTGGATCAGAGTAGCTGTATTTTAATTGCCAAAGGCTTTTATTCATAGCTTATGCTCAACGTGAAGTTTATTTTAATTAAGAAATTCCATGTGGGCATTCACGTACTTGTTTGTTTTTATATCTCTTTTGTAACGTAGTGTTTTTGAGCTTCAGCGGTATACGTAATTATTAAAAACATACTTATCGTTTTAAATCTTAAAAATTAACATTCTTAATCATATAATTTAACATATTAACTTAACCTCATCGTAAACTCATCTTCCAACAAAGTTATCATGTGGGATAAATTGATTTGATATACAAAATATTTATCGCGTAGCAAACACGCAACTAAATTAAACAATGTTTCTGAGCGATACGTTGATAACTGTACCACTCCTCACTTTATTATTCTTTAGTATAAGTAAATAAAGAAAACTCTAATAGAGTGAATCAGATGTACCACAATACAAAAATACAATTTTAATATTGTTTTTATTTAATTCGACGAATCGTTAGGTATTATTATTTTTATAAAATAAAAATAATATAAAAAGGTTTGTATTATGATACATATATGATATTTATATGACAGTGTATAATAGTTTATAAAATGCCTGAACTTACATCTAGAATTAAATTTTGTATATTGCCAATTAAATATACGTAATTTTTGTGCAAAAATGTATCAATTCATTATTCAACTCACATATCTTTTAATGTACATGAAAATTTTAATGTAACATTATTAAAATGACGTAGCAAAAATTCATAGAGTTATACTTATAGCATGTTCAGATGACATGGAAACTGTGGGGAGCAGAGCTAATAACCAAATTTGATTCCCAATGGGGAAACGTAATCAAAAACTTTTATGTTATACAATTTTCAAATAAACAGATATACATATGTGAATTTTCAAAAGCAGATATATTGTATTGTGTAGTCTAGTATAGTGCATTTCTATTAGATAATAAATATCCAAAAAACTATATTTACTTTAAAAATTTTGGTTATTTTAGCTTTCATATTCCACTGTAATATTCAACACGTTCATATTTTCTTTCCTTATTTTATTTTGGATCTCTTGTTTTTATTGTTGCCGATTTTCTAACTTCAAGGCCATAAATTCAAGGCCGCACCAGAACCTGTATACAAATAGTTAAAGCGCTCAAGGATGTACACACTCAGAGTACTCAAACATGTTAGTCGTAGTGCATATACACTATGAAACCTTAAGGCTCCAGCACAAACACTCACCTAGAGTATATAAACTACATGCTACATAGTGGTCTCAAAGGCAGGTAGGCAGTAATAGTGCGTAAAACCTAGAGTACTAGTACTAGTGCACACAGACTCGAAGCATACCCCCCACAACGAACGAAGTACGCAAGCCGAGGTCCGGCTCTCACCTGAGACGCTCTTGCAACTTCGTAGAATCTCTTTGTTGTCGCCTTTCCAAAGGTAGTCAAAGCCAAGGACAGAGCTCTTCTAGCTCGGCCTCCTACAAAATGAGAAAAAAAAAACATAGATTCGGAGCCCTCACGGTCACCAATACTATTGCACATACTCAGAATATCATCACAAAACAAATAAAAAATATTCTATTATTAATTACATCTTCAGAAGCATTCAAAATCTTAGGAAAAAGATTAAAAAGTCATTTAAGCTCCGTTTAAAAAAAGTAATCATCTTTTAAAAGTGTAATTTGACTTTTTTATAGAAATTATAATGTAATATTTGTTACATTAAAAATGTCTGTTTTCAGCATGCGTAGCTATCAAACTTGCATGACAAAGTACTGCATCGCTCAACTCAATCCGTTGACGTTCTAGCATATAAAGAGGTGTGGTTTGTTTCTATAGTGTATAATTTTTTTTAGCTTCACACTGTATCCCGCATATAGCAGGGTAGGCAGAGGGAACCTGAGAAATTGTTGTTAAGACATTCCGTTTCCCACTTTCCGCCGAATTGAGGCATTGCGTGATGAGTGGCGAAACTCACTTTGACGTCACGCGCTTTGACTTGTTATCAAACCCAGAAAATGATTATTGTACATTTCCTGGAGTGGGAATGGAACCCACAACCTGTCACGTTTACAGTCGCACGCTTGTACCTCTGTGCCACGATAGGCGTGTATTAAAGTAAGTATACAAACATAAACTACAAGTAATCTCACTTGGGGGAATGATGATTTAAAAGAATTTAATACAAAGAGCGGCGTTGAGATCCATCATTCCACACGCAATATCTCAAATTCAGATGGAAGTCAGCGGACGGAGTGTCTTGACGCTAGGTTCTCTGTTATGCAGGATAAAGCAGTAAATAAATAAAGCTATCTGATTTTTTTAAGATAGAGAGGAGTAGTGTGTGTAAGCGATATAAACAAATTGTGGTAAAAGATAAAATGTGTATTATATTTAAAGACATTATTATTTATCCAATCTCATTTTAATATTATAATTCAATGACAAGAACAAATATGACAATCTTCGATATAACTTTTATAAATGTGAAGTGAATTGTATGTAACCTTATTTAATCAATAAGTTCATATATAACATACCTTTCCCTTAAGTTAACAAATAATACAAACACATAAATAGCAGTAGTAATAAAATGAACATGAATTACATTATCAATTACATAAATACTTCATAAATCAATAATAACATACAATCCACTACAATCTACCCTAAGATCTACTATAAGGGACTTTTGCATGTAGTTGTGATTTTTTTCTTATTTTTCCTGTAACTGATGTCGATGACGTCGGTGTACTTAGCATATCTGCGAATTGTTCAGAACTGGGAATTTCAACAATTTGCTTATCTTGTTCCTGATCCAGAACGGCAGGGTGATGTTCTAAGTCTTGTCTTTCTTTGTCTGTCTTGTCTTTCTCTGTCTCTCTCACCTTTACCATCTGATCAATATGTCTATGGATTACCTCTCCTCCTTGTGTTTCAATTCCGTAGGACCCAGGACCCTCTTTCTCCACAATTTTTCCAGGCATCCATTTTGGCGTCCCTGTATAGTTTCTATACATAACGTTCTTGCCTATATCCATCTCTCTCTGTGTTTTTTCAACATTTCTTTCGACTTGCTGTTCTTTTTTCCCTTTGTGTACTTGTACTAGGATGTATAGTGTCTAATAATGTTCTTAATTGTCTATTCATCAGCAACTCTGCCGGACTTTTATTTGTAGTCGAACAAGGTGTAACGCGCAGACCTAACAAAATTTTAGGTAGTTTAATATCCCAAGGCATATTTTGCATCTTTTTTAATTTATTTTTTATGGTTTGTACCATTCTTTCGGCTTGACCATTGGTAGCTGGATGATAGGGAGCACTTGTTATATGTCTAATTTTGTTAGCTTCCAAAAAGCTTTTAAATTCTTTTGACACAAACGGAGTACCATTGTCAGACACAAGAGTTTCACATAGTCCATGCTGCGCAAATATATATCTTAAATGTCTTATAACTGTAGCTGACGTTAAACTATTTACTAATTTTATCTCTGGCCATTTTGAAAAGGAATCCACCAAAATGAGAAATATTCGGTTCTGGAAAGGGCCCGCAAAGTCAACATGTACTCGTGACCAAGGCCGACCTGACGAAATCCACTCATATGATGTCTTCACTGGCATATTACGATTTTCCAGACAACTTTGACAAGAATTAATCATAGCCTCAATGTCTTTATCCATTTGAGGCCACCAAACATAACTTCGAGCCAAAGCTTTTGTGTGCACTATTCCACTATGAGTCTGATGTAAAACATGTAAAATAGTTTCCCTCATATTTGGTGGTAAAATTACCCGATTTCCAATTAAGATACAACCGTCTTGTACGCTCAGTTCCATTCGATGTAGCCAATATGTGTGTAGATCTTTATCCTGCATTCGTGTTGGCCATCCCCTTAGTATATACTGCATAACCCGACTCAACACGGCATCTTTAGATGTTTCTTTGGTAATATCTTCCGTATTAAAGTGTAAGTCTTGTGGCGTTTCTGCCATTAATAAAATTTCTCCGGGTACATCATCAGAATTCTTAGCAGCCACGACCGGTTGCGGCCAACGACTTAAACCATCTGCGTTAGCTATTGTCTTTCCAGGCTTATAAATGATTTTGTAATCATGCGCTGACAATGCAAGGCAGTAACGCACTAGACGCGGAGATAACAAATCAGGTATCTTTTTTAAAGGATTAAAAATTCCTAATAAAGGTTGATGATCAGTGATGATAGTAAACTTCCGGCCCATGAGATAATTGTTAAATTTCTTAACTCCAAACATGATTGCAGTCGCTTCCTTATCTATCTGAGAATATCGTCTTTCATGTGGGTGCAAAGTTCTTGAACCCATAGCTATTGGTTTTTCATCACCGTTTTCCATAACGTGAGACAATACTGCACCGATGCCATATTCTGAAGAATCACAAGTTATTATCAAGGGCTTACTTATATCGTAATGTGTTAGTGTAACATCACAAGTTATTTGGTTTTTAGCCTTATCAAAAGCGTTTTGTTCAGTTTCAGTCCATTTCCAGCAAGCTTTCTTATCTAATAATCTATGAAGAGGTTCCAGCAGGGTTGCTTTATGGGGAATAAAACGCTCATAAAAGTTATAAAGACCCAAAAATGCTTGTAATTCCTGAACATTCTTAGGAACTGGAGTATTAATGATTGCCTCTATTTTACTAACAGCAGGACGTATGCCCTCTGCGTCTATAACAAATCCCAAAAACTCTATACTACGTTGCGCAAATTTACATTTATCTTTGTTTAACCGCAGCCCTGCTTTTGCTATACGATTTAACACAATATCTAGGCGATTATACATTTCTTCAGAAGAAACTCCTGTTATGATTATATCATCTAACAAAACTGCTACACCAGGTATATTTGCCAACAATGACGACATGATACGTTGAAAAATACCAGGACTAGCCTTCACGCCAAATGCTAACCTATGAACTGCAAACAAACCCTTACACGTGTTTAATGTCAACAATTTGGCAGTCTCATCATCGACCGTCACCTGAGTATATGCTCTATCCAAATCGAGGGACGTGAAGAACTTTCCTTCTGCCAATAAAGCAAAAATTTCACTAGCCGTTGGCATTGGATAGGTATCCGATTCTGTAGCTTGATTTATGGTGCTTCGATAATCACCACATAAGCGTATACTCCCATTCTTTTTAACAATCGGTACAACGGGCGTTGCCCATTTTGAGTAGGGAATCGGCTCTAAAACGCCTTCAGTAACCAAATTGTCTATTTCTTTTTCTACTCGTTCCTTAAGAGCATATGGAACGGGCCGTGCTTTTAGAAACTTCGGTATAGCATTTTGTGACAGTTGTAAAGATACTGGTTCCCCACGGTATCTTCCTAAACCTGAATCAAAGATACTTTTGTATTTGATTAATAAATTTTGATAACTTCCACACTCAGTTACAGAATTTATATTGTTTATATAAATGTTTAAAGGTTGGAACCAATCACGATCAAGTAAATTTGGACCATTCCCTTGAGCTACAATAACAGATAAATATGTATTATAATTTTTAAATTGTACTGGAATGTTCATTCGGCCTAACAACTTCACAGGTGTATCAGTCCATGTCGATAATTGTAAAGATAACGGTAGTAATAAGTTATTTTGAGAAACTGGTAAACTATTAAATGTTTCAAAATTAATTAAAGAATAAGAAGCACCAGAGTCCACTTGCATAGTCACCTTAACACCACATAATAATACTTTTACTTCGACAGGGGGTATCTTTCGTTGATAATTTTGTTTTTCTTCGTTTAAACAATAGATTCCATTTAAGAAATCATCCGATTTGTCACTCTCGGCGGCGTAATTAATCTTTTTACCACTATTCTGCTTACGTTTCTGTGTACATATTTTTTCTATGTGTCCTTTTTTCCTACAATAATTACAAATTGTGTTAATAAAACGACATAAACCGCTATGCTTGTCTCCACATCTATAGCATAAACGATATTTAAAGGAATTTTCATGCACAGCTCCTATATCCATAGCTTCGCCATTAGGACCTGACTTATTGCTAGTTGTAATGTCCAAGGATGCACCAGCTGATTGCATTAAGGTTACGTCCTGATGTGCCATCTCTGCTGCAATCATCTCATCTAGAACTTCTTGGTAATTCAGGTTATTTCTTTTCAATAAATCAAATTTAAGTTTTTCATCGCGCATACCGCACACAAGGCGATCCCTAAGGTTCCGCTCTAGATTTTCAAAATTACAGTAAGCACCTATTTTCCTTAGCTCAGTATTATAATCACTCGCTTTTTCCCCTTCCCTTTGATTCCTGTTGTAAAACCTGTATGTCATAGTAATTTCATTCGCCTGAGGTGTGTAATGTCTTGCCAATATATCAATAATAGTTTCATATCTGACTTCATATGTTTGTAGAGGTGTTATCAATGCTACAACTAATTCATACACTTGTGCTCCGCAAACAGTAAAAAAATTAGCTCTTCTAGCTTCATCCGTAACAATGTTGTTCGCAATGAAACAGTAATTCAATCTGTCTATGTAATGTCGAAAGTCTTCATTCCCGGGTTGGTACTCGTGGAATTTAACTGAGTGTAACTGATTCATGTTTGTACATGAATTTTACGTAAAAACAATTTTATCTCGTCGCCACTATTATATTTAAAGACATTATTATTTATCCAATCTCATTTTAATATTATAATTCAATGACAAGAACAAATATGACAATCTTCGATATAACTTTTATAAATGTGAAGTGAATTGTATGTAACCTTATTTAATCAATAAGTTCATATATAACAATGTGCGTAAAGTCGCAGTCATCGAGGGTTCTCATCCCTTCGTGAATATTAAGTTCGACCATTAGGGCACTTGGTAATTTGAAAGCGTTTAGAGTGGTCGCCTACGAATTCATTACGTGAACCCATGCTAAGTTACTATTGATAAAACGATAAGTTGTCTATATATACCTACGTAACGACTGAAGGAGAATAATATCTAGAAGTCCTGTTTGTTAATTTTTGAATATTCATATTATTTATATGTTATTTCTATCTCTGGAATAAAATATACATACTTATTGCTAACTATTTTTCCTCATTGAAATACAAAGATTTGTTTTTAAATAAGACACATTGTAGTTGTTATTCGACGTTTAATATTAAAATCTCGATCTGCAACTCACGAGTTATTATTTATTATACAGATATATATATAAATATATATATATATATATATATATATATATATATATATATATATATAATATTTTTAACGAATGAATAAAAGCATTCGATAAGTGATTAACTAAGGAAAGCTATGTTTTTAGAGAATAATTAGATCATTGTAAGATTTTAAAAAGTGATTTTAATTGACTATTACCTTTAATGATTTCTTCCTTAAATGTAATAATGCTTAGAAATCAAAAATAACTTTCACTACGTACAAATAATGTAGCGTTTATTAATACCTAAATTAATATTTTACACATAAAAAGACACAGATCGTAACATGTAGTTTGTTAAAAGTTTATAAAAATACATTCACATCAAAAATACTAACAAGCGAACGTAATGATAGAGAGATACTGGACGATAAAAACTCAAAAGGCCAACGAAAAAAGTGAATAACGAAAAAGTTTTTATTCTCTTTCCTTTGTCTTCTAAATCATACATGTACGTATCGTGATACGAAATAATCGTACCATCTTATTTATGAATTATATAAAATTCATAAATAAGATGGTACGATGATGGTACATCTTATTTATGAATTATATAAAATTCATAAATAAGATGGTACGATTTCTCATTAAACATGACGAAGTTATACACATAATTCCACATTATTATTATATTCCATTTGTAAAATTTTTCTGATGGACACTTTGTAATGACGAACATATTATTTTCTTAATTTAATGATTTAAAAAATTGGAAAATATTAAAAAAATACTTATAACACAAAGTCCCCAAAGATTGACAAACGTTAAATGTTTATATTTTAAGATTTTTTTATTGCTTCAAAGTAAAATTATATGTTTCCAATCACTAGCTTATCTGTCAAAAAGATCAAGTTAATTTGTACAGGATAATGACATTTATTCTTTAGTGAGTATCTATATATTTTTCATATTTTACCAAACCTAACGGGTCTCTGACACATCGCTTATCACCACTTTGTCGTAACTCAGCCTTTGTTTTATATTTTCAGTTATTTAATTACTTTCTCGTATTATATGTCTCTATGAAGTAAATATTAACGAAAATCTTTTTTTTTATCAACAACCTACAAACTACAACATATTTAATAAACAATATATGTATCTTACAATTATTCCATCTATTAACATTAATCTCGTACTGTTATCAACTCAGGAACTTCTATAAGCTGATGTCTTTTCATAATAGAGCAACCTTTCTTTTTTTATTGATATTAGCTAAATTCGACATACAGTACAAAGAGAGTTTAATTGATAATAGTAAAATACATAAAGCTAAAATAATGAGGGCATTTATGTTCAAAAAGCTTTTGTGTTGCTTCTTTATATTGCATGTGCACGTTTATTTATCGGTCTCTATTATACAGCGTCACGGGCAATAATTAATAAAGGAAGTTTGTAACAAAGAGCGGGCTCAATTTAATTTGTTCTCGAGGTGATTAATTTCTTGAAAGCGATGTGGTAGCGACGCGTCAACGTAATCTATGTTCGCTTCATGTGAGTCACGCTCTGAAAAATTTATATTGTAAACATTATTAACAAAAATATTGATTTAGCTAATGGATGTAGCACTTTATTCTATAGTTTTTCCAGAATATTAGGTTATTACTTCTGTTTCTTTTATATATATTTCTTCTTTATACACTTTAATTACTAAGCAATTCTCCTTCACGTTCGAATTTTCTCAAGTGAAGTCTCTACGTTCTCCATTTTCTAACAATTTAATGACATGATGTGTTTGTTAATATTTGAATGTGTACACAATTTTAGGAACACGATACCAGATTTTTGCTTTTCACATATGGTACACTATGTCTTGTAGTAAGCTCATACTACACCTCAATAACATGATGCCATATGAATGCCAGGATACCAATATTATATTAAGGTATTTTATATATTATTTTATAGTTCATATTATATTAGCATATAATATTTAACATACAATACCAACCAATATCATCAAAATAAATTTTGCTTAAAAACAACAATCATACTTATAATTTTGTGTTGTGACGACGATATTCACGATTTTGTGTTGCTTTCAAAAATTACCTTCGTAATACAAACGGCTTGATAAATATATTATTCGAAAAAAAAAAGAACGTACTAAAAATATACGAAAATAATACGACGACAAGGACAACGAGGTCACTATTCTACTTTTTCATGTATAGTAAATTGTAGTCAATTACAATGTAAAGCTTTCACATTGTGCACAACCTGAAAACGATTTTCACGTAATTTTGGTACAATGTGCACGTTTAAGCCCAGTTCGGAATTACAAACTTCAATTGTAGAAACGAGCGGGGTCAAAATGTCGTCGGTGTTTTTCTCAATTCACGAAAAGGCAAACTGCTTTGTTTTTTCTACCTTTTGCCCGAGCGGTTTTTGTGTATTCTAGGTATATTTATTTTTTTAATTATAATATATATGATATGCTTTTTATGATATATTTTCGTTTAAGTATATTGTTTTCGGTCCATCTTAATTAAGACCTTAGTATTAGTAATTTTCCTGCATAATTTAACTACTCGAAAACATTACGAAAAGTACCAGAGTTATTTTTTAAATTTATTTTGTTGAGTCAACGTTAGATAATTGTAATATTCATATTATGTTAATACCTTAGTATAATATTTGAAACTTAAAATTTATGTAGATTTTTAAACATATTTTTAGAATTTAATTCGGTCAGCCCGCAAATATCTATGCAAACTCACGGGTCTTTATCGACAATGAAAATCGTAATAAAATTTATATACAAAACATATTTCATTTGTTGAACACCTTATCGAAAATCTTTTTCTTGATTTACGAGATTCTCGACAAGAAAAATCATCAATTCGCAGTAAACAAGTACTTCAGTAAGAGTGATAGGTATAATACCGAAATGTTTCTAAAATCTGATAAAAGATTCTAGTTTGATTTGAACTATCGTCGGCTTATTTTAAGCACGTATTTCGACGGTGACATTAGTAGGATCTTTTTAATTCTGGTTAGATAGCAAGCGCACATAAGCATATTTTTAAGCCTATACTTGAGTCGGAAGTCCCAGGGACTGCTCCGAGCTCATGTCTGCAATGCAATGGGTCCAGTACGTGCACGGTGAATCCGTCCTTTTCTCTATCGCTTCACAAAAATTAATGCCAAAACATTGTAGTAACCTATGTAACATAGATTAATTTTATTAACTTTTGATATATTATTACAAAAAGAAATAGCATTTTGAAATTCTCTGAAACTTTAAGTATACCAAATTGCATTTTAACCCCACTTTCCAAATTTTTACGACTAATGATATGTAGACATAACGAAAGATATGTTTTCGTCGTACACTACAATATAGAAGATATGGCGAAACTTATCGGTCTTACTTTGTAAAACATATAGACTGGATGTCTTTGAAGCATTAAACTTGCATAGTTTGAGACCGTTGCTACAGCAGGCAAAATACTGTAAACCGCATCAAGCAGCGCCAACTCGAGCGACAAGTTTTATTTGAAAACTTAGCTTTCCACTCAACTCTCGGTACCAACTATGCTTCAATAATACAAATATTTTATGTTATATTTTTAATAATTTTGTTCAATGTCTGCATTAGGCTTTAAAAACTAATTTAAATGTTTTATAAATAAGTAAACGTATTAAATTTTAAATTTGTACTAGGGAGAGACAAACATATGAATTGTTTCTTATATTTAAGATACATATCAAATTTAATCCGAAGTAAAAATTTATATATCTAAATTTTCGTCACAGAGCACCACCATTTCTTAAGTATTAAATACTAACTCTATGACATAAATTTTCTTTGAATGTGTGTGTTTTAGAGTTACTAAATAGTAACAAAAAGTAATAGATGCTTTTTGTCATCATTTAATTAAGAAAGTAATTTCATATATTTTTCATTGATTAAGTTAAAATTTCAATAAATACTTTATTCAAATTCCATGCAAATTTTTTATGTTACTGAAAGTTAAAATTCTGTCGACGCCTCGGTTACGCCGTGAATCAAAAAGAATTTCGACGTTCATTACTGCTGAAATTGTGGTCAAATTAAATAATTTTAGTTCGTTGATCACCTCATTAGCGTTTGTTTGTCCAAATATATCGATATTAGGTACTCAAAGATATTTCGTAATTTGTATACGTAATAATGAAGTCGTACTAAATCCTAGCCATATTTTTGAAATTAGAAACTCTGTTACTAAGTATATACGATATATCGTACACGTGTACTTTATCCAACATATAACCTTCCATCCATATAACATTTACATCTAAAAAAAGTATATAAAGTGATAGTATGTATAAGTAAATAGTGAAGTATACATTAGAAATAATAATTAAAATACTTTATACAAAACAAAATAAAGAAAGTTCAGCACTTGATCAATTTGTTCTTTTTTATATTTTTTCTTACTCCTTAATTGCTCTGATTGCGAGAAAGCGAAATAAAACCACATTGCGCGAGGATTTGCAGGCGCTGATCGAACTCAGACGAACTCTAATTTAGTATCTATTGTTAATTTACTGTTAAGTAATAACGGATTTATTATAGTATTTATAATTGATAATAAAAAAAAAAACTGTTACAAATTATGAACACATTCTTTATGTTTGAAAGAGCAATTTTCATCAATTTAAACATAAACATAGCATAAAATGTAAGTAACAACTTTAGTAATAAAGTTTATTTAAGTGTGTTAACGTTTTACAGAACTGTTGAATACGGTTTATTGTCATATTAACATTTAAAAAAAATCTTAAAGACCAAGGCACAATTATTAAACCTATGATTATTATTGCAATGAATAGGACGGTTCCGTCCGAAATTGAGAATTTCAGATATTGCGTGTTGTCTTATCAGAGTGAGGAAATGAAAAAAAATTAAATATTGTTATTCCCCGAGTGGGAATCAAACCCACAACTAGTCGCTTTCATAGTCAGATGCTGTTCCACTGGGCCATGATGGCTTCAATTTATATTAGGATACGATTAAAATAAATGTAAACTACTCAATGTACATAATTAATAACGAAAAGATATTTTTTTAAGCATATGTAGATTTCAGAATACATGAAAAACAGAGCCAAATAAGGGGCAACCTAATAAAAAAAGATGTTGATAGGTATTGTTATTTCTTAAAAGTTCCCTTTTCAATTCATATATAATTGGACGAGATGTTTTAGCTGTAATAACAAATATTTTACGCTTAAAAATAAAATCAGATTTACCTCTGTAAAGAAATTATGAAATATGTTCCAATACCTAAAGCAATAAAAGTCGCGGCACTGCTTGAATGGTTCGACGGGGTGACGGGGTGACAGCCCACCTCCCACAATGGAACTGGATTTACCACGATGCAATGAGCCGACCGACCATTTAACGAGACGTGCCCGACCTTCATTTTGCATGTTATTAAACTGAAAAAAATAAAAAGCAGAACTTTGGCAGAAATTATCATGAAAAAGGAGCTTCTAAAATACTCTCTTTATTAATGCAGCCAGTTTAAAGCGCTGCAACTTTTTAACATTAATAGAGGCGGTGGAAATTATTAATTATTTTGTCGAACTTAAGCTACTATCTTTTTATGTTTACCTTTTTGGTTGTTTAGCAATTTTGTTACATTGAACGATTTACAAAATTTATAAATAAGGCAAAAATTATTTCATTCTGAAGAAGTATGTATAGAATATATTATACATAAAATACTTTGTTTGAATTGGTACATTTTATTAAATGTTACATATATAAAGTTTTAATCTATAAGATTAATACCTTTGAAATGAAGAGAGACTTTAATTAACGAAGTGATGTATTGGTTCGACTTCAGTTCAGGTTGCCGAAATAAGGTACGAACATTACCAGAAAGTAATTAAAAACATCAAAGTCATTTTTCGCTCACGAACATTTGAGATATTCGAAGAGTCAAATAAAACATAGAAAACCTGCTTATGTACTTAAAACGTATGAAGGTAGTAAAATACGCACACCAATGAAATTGGTAGACTTTTAAAGATAACGCTTAATTTATACCTATATTTATTTTTTTATTTATTTACCACTTTATTACACAAATAATAAATTACTATTTACACAAAAAAACAGTACAATTTTAGTGTAAAGGCGGCCTTACCACCGTAGGTGATCTTTAATTTAGTTATTAGTATAATACTACGAAGACACCTATATAAAAATTACTGATATATTGTTAATAATGTATTTAGTTCGTAACATACGAATGTCGCATAATGTCGTCGCGTCCAAATGAAAGCTCGTAAGCTTACTGTCAGTCCGTGTTGTGGAATTAATCAGTGACCACCCTCGCTATCTTTTGTCCTTCGATCCGAGTTCGTGGCTGTGGTTCTTTGTAAAACCTCTATTTGTCTTTCTTGCTGTAACTGGAACAAATGTTTTATTTTCTTACATTTGAACAACGTTGTACTGACCGTAAATAGAGATTGTAGCTATTGGTTTGTTATGGATGTCTGCACCGTTTAACCTTTGATATGTAAGAAATTTTACGAGCTTTTTGTGCAAAATGATTTTAATATATTAAAAAACAACAACTTTTGCTTACTACAAATTCGAAATCGAAAGTTTATGAAGATGCATGGATTATGTTTATTATTCTTTTACGCAAACACATTATAAGTAGGTATAGCTTATACTTTACATTTTTTAGCTTTACGCTGCATCCCGAACATAGCAGGGTAGGGCATAGGGAACCTAGTGTTAAGACACTCCGTTCTCTTTTAAAATTTCCGTACTTCTCTATAGACCAACATTGTTTTTGTTTAATTTGATAAGCTTTATCATGAAGCTGCTAAATTAGTTCTAATCATATCGTCTTTGGTCTTAATAAATACTCGAATGCGTCAATAACTTTAAGTTACTGAGTTTTTTTTCTCGTGGTAACATACTTATCTCGAAAAAGTAGATTATTGATAAATTTGTAAAAACGAACGTAAGTATCAGTACGCAAAGTGACTGACAAGATATTTATCTTATATATACCTAGTATAAATAAGAAATATTTGATTTTATATCTAAAAAGAACAAATATAACATGTTATTTATGTGCTCTGATTGACACACTGGGGATTTTATATAATTAGGTAAATAGGGGCCAACGTAACGGTGTAATATAATTTGGCATACTACCCTTCTCTGTAATTTGGAGATAGTAATCGTCGTAGATGGGAGTCGAGTTCTCGTGATTTACTACAGTTGTCTCTTGACTTAACGAGGGAACTTTTTCTGTCGCTGAGCACATAAAAATAAATTAAGTGAATTATACCGTCAACTAATAGTCTAATATGAATGTTATAATATTGAAAAGCTTAATTAATTAACACCAATTCAAGGAAGACTTTAATTGTGTAAAAAGTTGGTCAAAAGTAATATATTTTAATTAAAGACTTCTAAATGATTAAATACTTACTAATAACAAATAATTATATTAATATATTAGTAATTATTTAATATACGTATTACCTATTAGATTTTACCTGCAGCTTCGTCCGTATATGTCAGTAGTTTCCATAAATATTTCCGTGATACGTTCTAATATGATAAGCTCTTAAAAATCCTTCGTAGTGTAAGCATAAAATATACTAAGGTATATTTCAACTTCTTGCGCGCAGTAGTTTCAGCTACACCTTATCTATCAGTTAGTCATTAACGGAGGAACTTTATTTATATATTAATACATATTTGATAAAGAAAAATAAATTTAAAAATGGAAAGCAAGCTTACGCAGCTTTTCATACGATAAAACTGAAGTAAAAAATATTAGGTCGGAAAAACTATTTATTTTAACGATAGTTCCAAATGGCTATTACGTATTTCAACTTGTGTTCGCAGCTCGCCGAAATTGGGTGCGACATGTTTAAGTGCCGAACTATAAAAAGCTTGTCCAGGTCAGTAACTCAGTTAAAGTTGAATTTAAGGGCTAGAATATGGCGCGGTGCTTTGTTCGACCATCGCTTAACATTTTAAATATATATTCTCATTTTATCTAGTAAACTAGATGATTATTTACACTCTTTTAACTGTACCGGAATCAACTAGGGTAACATAATTTACTTTAAAAAAGAAAATATAAGGAACATGCTTAAAAATCTTGGTCACCCTGGCATTAGATCATAATATGAAAATATTGACTTGCTTGCCAGATCAGCGAATTAAAATCATTTTTAAATGTAGTTATTTTATCTAAGAGAGAGAATCAAACACAGATATTGCATGTGAAGTTAGACACTGTCCTATTGCACGACAGCTCCATACTGTTTTTTAGCTACACGTAGTATCTCGCACATAGCAGGGAATCTGAAAACCTAGTGTTAGGTGTACCTAACACACCGTTATCTTAAGATTTCCGTACCTTACTTTCCGCTGAATTGAGGCACTGCTTTGCCTTGTTACCAGAGTGACATAAAAAATATTCAATATTTTAATTTCCTGCAGTGAGAATCGAACCCAAAACCTGTCGCGTTTACAGTCGCACCTTTGTGCCTCTGCGCTACAACTAGGTAGGTTATACATAACTAATTATCTTTTTTTACAAATTATACTCATTACACTAAGTATATTTGCATAAATGTGTAGTTCTGGACATAAACATGAGTTAAATTATAATGATAAAATCCGCTTACAAATTGAGAAATGTGAAAGAAAAATAATGCATAATTTAATGCAATTTAGTTAACATTTAATGGTTTATACGTGTGTATGTCTTTTTTTACAGCTTTGTGAAGTAACGATGTAGTTAAAATCCTCTATTGTCTTGTACAACTCTCATCCAATTAAAATCTGTCAATCGTCCGATTTCATCCACTTATTTTTTTGGTGGGCGCCCTCTACCTTGTGCGGTCTCCACTCGGAGTTTCAAAAGTCAACCCATTCTAGTTCGACGTCCTTATGTCATTTTACTTTCAGTTTAGGCGGTCAAAATAAATTATATTTTAACGGGCTACATCGACCATTTTTTGTATAATAATCTCTTATCAATAAATAAAGTAAATATATTGATTTTTTTAATAAATATAATACTTATTATCATAGGATCAACAAAATGCACATTTTTACAACATTATCTTTTACTACAAAAACTGTCTATGAAACTTTTGTTCCGTAGTAAAAGTCGATAAAGTTTGTAAGTCTTGTCAGGTACAAAAATTGTACTCGGTTGGAGCGAACTAGACAGTGATTCTGTTAAATTCAATCTGAGGAACTTTTCTTGGCGTATTTCGAACAAGTTGGACTCTTGATTTAGACGGTGAACAAGCCTTAATTAGACGCAGGTTATAATTAAGGATTACATTGTTTAATCTGTAAGCAATGAAATAACTTGTTAATTAATATTCCCTATTGTTTTGACTAATATAAAGACTTTTATTATTCTGTAGCGCCTATTGAAATGTATACTGCAATACTTTGTACCAGCGTATATATATATATATATTAGCTATGAATAAGATAATATTTGCCATTGTAATATAAAACTTAGTTAATATGAATCAAAAGAAAATCTTACAGAAGGAATGAAAATAGTTCATAAACATATTCGTTATATTAAATTCCATGTAAAATTTTATTTATCCAAACATTATATAAATATGTTTGCTACTTACGAGCTGCACCTCTTATCTACTTACTCATTTACTTAACGTTGTTGGCAAACCCAAAATTACTTGTGGAAATCCGTAATGACCGTTGCGCATTGCTGTCTACTTAGAAAATAGAACATTTTACAAAGGACAATGGTTATGTGCATTTGTGTTTTAAAATGATGACTACATACGTATGTAGTTCGCAATATTTATGCCACAAGCTTTATTTTTAATAAATATGAGTAATTGTCTTTTTTTATTTTTATTTATTTCGTAATTGAATGAAAAAATATAACGTGTTACAAGTGGTCGGCGCGAGCCTGTTCATTAAAAATCGACTAGCTTGGCGGCTACCTTTCAGCGATTGTGAACAACGTTTGCCCTTATAAATGTTGCATGATATTGTTTGCATTGGTATCGGACAGACGGTCGTCGGCCCTGATATCCGTTTAATATGATAATCCGCATGCAAACAAGCGGCGGATTGCCCGGCTAAATTATTTATGCGCCCCGCCCTGCGGTTGATGGCTTCACTTGTCAGAGAGGCTTGACTTTTATTGAACCCTAGAGTTTCGGGTTGACAGGTGAGTACGAAGTTTTCACGAATAAAACCGCGAATAAATCATGTACAACGTTTTCCCAGCTGAAGCCTTTATATGTAACTGACCGAGTGACCGCCCACATTCAAGGATTAACTTTGCATTAATTATTACGGGAGCTGGTTTTAAGTAAGCAAATGTGGCTTTGAAACACATTGCTCAGAATTTATGGCTTGCGAGTGGATTTTATAACTGTTATATTTTTACGGGACAGATTATGTTGGACAAAACTATATACATAAGTACTGGAGTACGTATATTCACGTATTGCATATAGTAATGTCATACGTATTTAATTAATAACATATGTGAATAGTGAAAGGAAAAGAAGAAATTGAAGCATTTCTGTAGAAAATAACTAAGAAAGATTAAGACAAAATTAATCTATATGAGAAATCCGTGGTGGACGCCACAGCTTAGACGGATGGTAATCAATTTCGAAGTAATTGAATCTGGTCAGGCGGATGCATCATCCCAGATCCCGTTTAGTCGGTAGGGACGTCTTAATGAAATAATGTTCGGTGTAATTTGATTGTCCGTCTGCAGTGTTGCCTCGACTCATGGATATTGATCGCACATTATGCGTCTGGCGACGTTATGATATTAATGCTATATGTGAATTTTCATAATAAATTGCATGTACAACTGCACCGCCTATCTTAAGTATTCAATGTAAATACTCAAGAATATTACTAAATTAAAATTAATAGTTCATTCTAAATTATCTATAGACAAGCGATAAACAAAATCTAACAGACAATCAAAAAAAAAAACAGTCCAAGGTTTTTAAGAAACTGTGATTTCTTCTTAAAGCAGACACATAGGAAGCTGAGATTCTTTTAAATTCCTCTATATAATACTAAAATGCTTTAGAAATTTCCTCTGCTATGGCTCACCACTTTGGCTTATATACTGAATATATTACTGCATACACCTCGTAGCTTTTCTTAGACGCTTTCGTATATTTCGACCTAAGAGTCTAAAAAATCACGAAGAGTGTCTTTAATATATGAACGTATCGTAAATGGATGGTTAAAGTTCTAAATCGCATAAAGTGGAATATAAAAAAGAATCTAGATATTTTTTTCTTGTTTAACATATTAATAGAAGCTATCCAGGTGAAGATGTCCACTGTAAGCGCGATGGTTGCAGGTTCGATTTGCCCGCCCTGGTAGAGTTAGTGGGAGTCTTTTTTTATGGATAACGGATCGCAAACGAGCAGAAGGATCACCTGATGGTAAGTGTTTACCTTCCCCCATGAACATCTACACCACCAGAGATGTTGTAGATGTGTTGCCAACCTAGGGAATACAGATGGAAGAGGAGGATAATGTAGAAGTCCGCTTTCAATACCACCACATTTTGTGGAAAGGATGGGTGGGAAAGGGGAAAAACCTGGCTTACATGTCATCGAACCAGAACACATAATAAGATATTTGGCAGTTCGTCTTTGACATGACAGTGGTCGCGAGCCAGACGGAGGACGAACCTCCTAACTACTACTGGGATACTCGCCTCTTACGGGACGCTACCCAGCGGCGGAGGGGAATTGTATTCTAACCCCGTCCCCTCACAGGGAAAAATTTCTGGAAGAGTCTGGTAAAATTTCAAAGGTCTCTGTTGGAAAGTGGAGAACGGAGTGTCCTAACTTTCTGTTAACCGTGCTACACGGAAGACAGCGTGAACCTGTAAAAAAATATTTAACACATTTCTCTTAATTGGTTAGCAAATATAGGTTATTCACAGTATTACTAAAATTTTTATAGAAAAATTAAAGATTTTATAAATTTTATGGATTCGTAATAATATATAATTCTGCAATAAGCTGATTACAGTTATTAAATGAAAGGTTTCAATTTCGTTAGAGAAATTAATTCTGTGACTTCCCGCATTACACTCTATACCACGTGCAGTCTTGATTAATATTGATATTCACTGAACGAAGTAGGTCGCTGCTCATATGGTTCAGGTACGAGTAGGTTATAATCATTTAGTAATATGTGTAATATGACATTGTTCTAAATGTCATAATATTGCAACATATTATGAAAAAGATTGTATATACATTTTTATATAATGATTAACTATCAACATATAAATAAAGAATGCATTACAATATTTTTTTCTACAAAGAATGTTCTTTTTACCTTTTAAAGATAGCCTGTTCGATAATAATATTAAAATTTTAGAAAAAAGGAAACCGTCTTCAACTACCTAGAGCATCAGTAGCTAGTATATGATAGCTAGCTATCATATAAAAAAAAGACTCATCAAAAGTGGTTCACCCAGTAAAAGGTTATGCGGTAATGCACATAAAAAATACGAATCGAATTTATAATCTACTCCTTTTTTGAAGGCAGTTAAAGATACAAAGCTTTAATGATTTTTTATTACTTCTCTTGTGTATTTCACGCCACCCAGTGCGTTTTTGTCTGCATTACACTTATTTGGTGTAGGTAATTTTGGACCCTAGAAAATAAAACAATAAATCTTAAAAGAAATATTAGGATTTTTCAGAAACATTAATGTAGTATTTATCACCAGTGTCATTAATGTTGTTCATGAAAGTCTATAGAAACCTTAAGGTTATATCTACTATTTTGGTTAACACTCAAACTTACTTAAATACATATTATATTATGCGCATAAATATTTATTTAACCCAAAGAACTATTTAAGCTACAGTTAAACAAACATTAAACTCTTTAGCTTGGCTAAAATATATAAAATAATTTCAAGCTGAAATTTTCGCAAGTAGTTAATTTAGGAGCATATGATGAATATATTAAAAACTTTTACGGGCTGGGTTAGAAACTACTTTCATGTATAAGTTGATCCTGTAGGTGAAATTGTAAAAGCATTATAATATGACTAGACCATTAATGAAAAAAGAACTTGTCATAATGTTTAACGTGTTTTCAGTAATTGTATCCGTGTATAATGTAACTGGATTAATTTTGAAATTTAAGAATCTGTTAGCTAAAATAGCTAAAATGATCATAAATATCGCACTATCACTTTATTATTAAGTACATAACATACGCCATAGAGTCGCAGTTTAAACAAGTCTGATTAACCATGGTGATTTTGAGATAAAATTTAACTATAGAAATTAATCGTGAGTCTATTTAATCCTTTTCATTATTTAAATTAAGTTCTCTACTTTGGATAAGATTAAGCCATTTCTAGTTCCCCGCCTTATATTAATAATAATTTCCTTTATATTTTTCTCTATCTCGCACAATAAAGAAATACAATGTTTATAAATGACCATAAGGAATTAAATCTTTTAAATTTAGTAAGACGAGCATAGTGACATATTATAAATAACTACTGTATTACTAGTAACATTACGACACTAATAATGAGTTTTATACCCGCCCTAAGCTATATTACTTCCTTACGGCAATTATTATTAATTCATGTAAAGAAGGAGAACGGATACACTATAATTTATTTCTCTTAAAGATATTAAGAACATATAATAAGAACAGTGTATTCATTTTCAATAATATCTTATGGCTTTTGTTACCTTATGCTATTGTTTTCACTAAAGGTAGCACATGCTTGATAGTATATGCTAATGAGGATATATCAGAGTCCGGAAAGAAATAAAATTGTTAGGTTTATAGAATAACAAGCGAAACCACTTTCATTTCTTTCAACTTACGACCCGCTATTGTTATGGAAGAATTCAACAGTTTCTAAATATTGCTCAACGTATAATAGGTATGTTATAATACATTTACATATAAAAATACATTTTTGTTGTGTTTACGCACAAAACCTAATGTTACTTCCAGCGTTATTTAATGTAAGTAGTCATTCAAAATACTCGAGAAATTAAAGATCCTATATTAGAATGTTTCAAAAAACGATTATTTTAATAATAAAAAAATATATATATCATAAATAATTCTCTCTATTATATTTTTATTTCACATATGTAAAGTACTAAAAATTAAGTAGAAGTTCTTATTTGGATACGTAACTTTTAGAAGAAAAATTTTGATCATATGATCGTTATATTATTATCAACTCACGGTCTGAACTCATGACCTTCGGTGAAAGTGTGAGGTTCGAATATTTGATAAACGCTTCAGCAAAGGAATCGAGTATATAAATAGGAAATATTTCCTAATATCGAATTTCTGTAATATTAAAAAAGTAAAGTTATATATTTTAAAAGTCCTCAAAATTCTTTATTATTATTAATATATTTTTTATTATACTAGTAGCTACTTGACAAACACGCAGTGTTAATCACATTTAATAAATAATATGAATTAACGCCTGTCGTGGCGCAAAGACACAAGCGTGCGACTATAAATACGACATGTTCTGGGTTCGACTCCCGCTCCAGAAACTGTAAAAGTTTAATATTTTCATTTTCTGAGTTTGGTAGCAAAGCAAAACGCGGCGTTTAGTTCCGCCACTTATGATGCAATGCCTCAATTCGGCTGAAAGTGGGGAGCGAAGTGTCTTAGCACTAGGTTCACAGGTTCCCTCTGCTTACCCTGCTATACGCGGAATACAGCGTGAAGCTAAAAAAATAAAAATAAAAAAGATAAGAAAATATATACTTTACAATGTAATCATAAATTTGATAAGTATTGCAATAGGTTTGTTTAATACGTCTAACTTACAAAATATATACAGAAATAGATATAAAGATATATGCGGGATACAGCGTGAAGTTAAAAAAAATAATATTAATTAATCAAATAAAAATAAATGTCATTTAAATTCTGAAACTTAATATTTTTTTAGTATTAATACGTTGCTTACATTAATAGGATCGAAATAGGAGCGAAAGGCATAACAGCAAAATTTCTTTATATTCCTCTTTCAGAGCTACCTAAAAATATCAGAACGTACGGAGGGTAGAATTAGTAAGATCGTTGCGAATTTATTTAGGTAGAGATGAGCTCGGATAAATGGATGGATGGATGGATCATTAATCTATTATCAGATATCTGGGCCAAAGAGCGACGGTCTTCATGTATCTTAATTTCTTTTCCACCGAATAAAACGAAGAAATTGCGTCGTACGTAAATTAGAATGAAAGTTATCTGCGGAACCTACCGCAATGCGTGATATAACAGTATCCGTGTTTACAAACTAGTGGGAGGCGCCGGCGCCGCGCGGCCTTGGAGAAAGTATATTTAATATCTCAGGTTTCACGTACTACCTACTTTGAACCTGTAGGTTATATTAACAACAATTGATGTACTTATGCAGTTATCTTAAACAAACCATAGGTAGTCGAAGTACGTAATACAATTACTCAACATGTTTTATTAGCATAATCAATTAATATAAGAAAATCTTGCAACGTTTTTTCTTTCTGTCCATTTTCCTAGAAAATTTGCACGCGTATCCGGATCCAATGACTATCTGGTTAAATAATCCTTGTCAGGTCGATTTTTCAATCAAGCTTGAATCTTATTGAAGTATATCATGTTATAATTACGAAAAGTGAGATTTAAGTTTGTGTGTATGTTTTTTCTTCATATGGACATGATTTCAAGGTGATATGTACGATATGGAAACGAATATTTTTTTCTGAATGATTATTATTATTTTAGATTATTAGTTAATATATTTATAAATATCTTTGTATTGCTTCTCACCTCTCTGATTATTTAAGAAATACATTTATTTTTTAATGTTCCTTGTCTGAATACCTACTTATCTCTATAACGATTAATGTAAGTTACACTACGTAAAAGATGTGGTCTTATATATGTGTTTTACGACAATCAATAAAAACCTCTAAAATGTAACCTAAAAAAGCACATTTTATTATATATATAAAAAATGTTTGCACTAGCCATGAACATCTTTATATAAGTGCTACCCTGCTTTAGGTTAACTTTAGCAGTATAAATCCTCATTCTTCTAAAAATGTTAGGTAAAAAGCTCTGTTAATACTTGCTACATGTTGTGACTTACTTTACTAAGTTACTAGAGTACAGACTAGAAAAATAAAACTTTTATTTTTGCTCCAAGTAAAAGGTAGAAATGACTAATAGCGTCAAAATAGAGATTATATTATCTAGGATACAAAATATCTATGTTATTCAACCTTATAAGATGAGGAAAAACAATCAACAGAAGGATTATTGTAGTATTATAATTTTATTATATTGCCTTTATCGGCAATACCGAGAGAAATCAATTGAGGCATAATTATATAATCAGGTTTATTGCATACACAAAAATAAGTATAAAAATAAGTAAAAGATATCGTAAAATATCCATGTTCTTATGATGTAAATAGAACGCCTTAAAAGAAATCGTAAAGGCAAGTGGCTAACAAAAGATTAGACGGCGCAGTATGAGAGTTAAGTCGAGCGATTTCGAGAGTTACGTAATGAAAGAAAGTACTCAACCGAATCATGATACAAAGTAATACGTAGGAACGTTTTTGTTTAACAAGTTTATATTATGTAAAGTTTCATTTTAACATATTATAAGTTGGTCACATATATACAAAATATGTACTCGTATGCTACATAGCTTTTTGTGATGTTGGCTTAAGCTCAGTAAGGCTAAGGGCCCGGATATTCAAGAGTTGTAATTTAAATTTATGCTATATTCAAAATGTTTGTTTATATATTTTGCTATGTAAATTTTCAGTTTATAATAATGAGTGTTCAAGAATAAATGATACATACGTATTGGTTGTAATCTTCCTCCATATATGCTATTAAGAAAAAACATGGTTATTACTTTTACGGGGTGACCTGCATTATAATAATTATTATAAATTGAGACTATTGTATTAAAAATATGTAAAGCTTAACAAAGGATTTACTTTTTGGTAACTAAGCTCTTTATGTCACTATTTCATACAGGAAATCTATACAAACAAGTAAACCAAACAAGTAAACCAAAACTAACTAACGCATTCTTGAATTTCTAGGGAAAACTATGTAGACATCGGACGTTGATGTATTCTAACTACTAGAAATTATATTACTAGAGTAATCAATCTTCAAAGTTTCAAGCTACGATATACGAAATACGTACTTAGTTACTAAGGGTTGAAATGTATTGCTACAAAAATATGCCATTTTTGCTAATATACTTAAAACTTCCTTGCTCCATATCTAGATGGATTAGTGTTTGTAGGATATTTGTATGTAATTTTAGTGGTAGTGGAGTGGTTTAACATAGTGGAAAGACGAAGAAAGAAAGTGTAGTATTAGAAATTGTCAGCCAACTATACATTCTTTTTAGAGAAATATAGAGTTACATTTATTGAGAAAAACTGTTTTTCATTGTTGTAGAAAAGACTTATAACTGTAAGCGTAGGTTTATACTTTATAGATTTACCTATAATGTTGTACGTTGTTGCTTAGGTAAAGGCGGTGGCGGGTGGCGGGCGGCAGCGAGATGAGCGCGCCGCTGTCCGCGGCCGAGGCGCTCTCCTCTTTGCTATGGCAGCCCTACGACTGCCGCTCGCCGCCTCTCTCGCGCTCGCGCACCGATGGCGCTCTCGCGACCGTGTATCTGGTGGAGGCGAATGCGGCGGGTGCGGCGGGGGGCGAAGCGCACACGCTCCAGTCGCCGAACGGCGGTCGTCATGCGCGCGCGTCGTACCGCGCCACCTCCCCTCGTCACGAGATGCGGCTGCCCGTGCCGGCGCCCGCTCCCCTGCGCAAGTCGGACTCGGTCTCAGTGCGCGTTCCCGGCGAGCCGAGCCAAGCGGATGTGTGTAATGTGAACATAGTGCAGGTGCGAGATGCACCCCCCGAGCCCGACGTGACCAGTGTCGTGCGCGCGGAGAGAGAGAGGAGTGTAGCGACCGCGGAGTGCCAGACCGAGGAGCCGGCGCGGCGGCGGCGGCCCCGGAGACCGCGGGCGCCGCGCGCTCCCGACGTGCTGGAGAGCGTGCCGCCGCCGCCCTACAGCACGCTGCCGCCGCCCGTGCACGCCCTACCCGTGCCGGTGCCCGTGCAGGTACCGGTGCCGGTGGCCGTGCCGCCGCCGCCTGCGCCCATCGTCTCTCCGCATCCTCCTGCGCATCGCTTTCCGTTTCAACCTATACCTCTCAGGTGCGGTCACTAGTACTTTAATTTTTTCTTTCTTTGTCTACATTAATTTAGTTTGAGATAATGAAAGTTGAGTCATTAACATCTATACAAAACGGTCACTTATCTTTCTCTAAGTGACGCCTACACAAAACAAAAGGATGCCTTAAGTAGATACAATAACAATAGGGTATAAATGTTTTGCCATTTATGGAGTGGTTTACAGTACCTAAGTAGAATAGTAGGGTTTCTGGGGGTCATGATAACACAAGAGGATTTTCAGAAAATAGAATTCACCATATATATAAATGTATTTATAGAAATAACAATTAACAAAGATAACAAAACGACGCCTAGATATTTGCAATATACGAGTATCTTATGTATAAATAACTTATACTTAACTGAGTATGAACGCTCGTTGAAATCTTTTACTTTCAATATACGCAAAATAAATGACAAAGATTATTATAAAATATTAATTTCGTAATATCACGGCATAAATTATGTATACGTCATAACGTTAGTCAGATATTATATTTGCAAAACAAAATATTACACTAACGAACTTGGTCACATTATGAATTCAAGTAGCAAACAGAAAGTCACGGTGAAAACGGGAGCAAAATCCGCGCCGACCTTGGGTATGAAAGCTGCCAAATACTTTTCCATTCAAAATGTGTTCGACGTAATTTGTGAAATGTATGCAAACGACTACTCCTTATAATCCTTGCCTCAAAGTAACATTGGTAACTCTAACAGAAATTATAAATTAACATTAACTAAATTAGTATTCACTAATTTACAAAATTTTCTACAAAATAACTATTCAGTTATTTTGTAATAACCTGATGGATACCACAAAATTATTATATTTATGGCCAAATATTTTGCTTATTGAGTAGAATGCAGTTACAGAAAGCAATATTTTATACAAAAAAAAACGAAATTTGAATCCACAAAAAATTTTTAGAACTGAAAGTATATTGAATTAAATATAATAAACTTTAATATTATCTCTGAAATTGAACTAGTTATTATGTCATATCGATTGATTCTTCAGTTAGCTCGTGGTACCGTCACTAATGAAGGCGACCTTGCTATGTATGATTGTCTAATATATTTACAAAACAAGGCCATTGCGCGTCAGATGCTCCTTTTAAAATTATAAAACTACGGGTTATAAGTTACTATAAATGTTTACAATATATAATATATTGATGATATTCATGCGTAATGTTAGTGTATAACTATTGTAATGGTCAAAATACATAAATAACCACGAATAAGCTATTTGAAAATTTGTTACAAAATTTACTTAAACATTTAATATTTATTTCCATAGAGAAAGTTGAAAGGTGTAATATTGCGTTTAAAAAATCAAATATAAGCAATATTTTTTAGTAAAAAAGATACTTTGAAACGATAATATAAATATAATGCACATAATGAAACTGGTTTAGTGCGGTGATAATGAAGTGAACGGTTGTGGTCGGGACTGGTTTCCGACCACATGGTGGAAAGCGGCTGTTTAGAAGCTAAGTGCACTAAGGTTTTGTTATTTTTGATCACAACATAAAATAAGCTAGATATTATAATTTTATCACCGTTTAAGGAGTAAAAGGTATCATATACATAAACATGATATTGACAATGTAAAACATTGTTGTCAGCGAATATTAAATTGATAAAATTAAGAACGTTGTATACCATGTCTCTACACTTAACTTCTATATATAGGTCATATAATATTCCTAAAATCGAAAGACTATAGAAAACTAAGCCACTTAATATATTCAACAAGATTTTTGCAATTGAATAAAATTATTAAATATATAAGTAAAAATAAGTGCAAATTAAAAGTTTCAAACATTGAACTAAATATGTGCGTGTGAACAGTGCGACATGATGCGTGTATACGTTTTTACACTCAACTTTATTGAGCCTCAAGCAGACGTGGAAAGTAGCGCGACCTTTTTCCTCGACTTACTTCAACATATGTCAGGCTTCCAGCGAACTTTAGTTTACACGGCAAAGGCTTATGTGTTAAATACATTAACACTGGTTTAAAACTTTATAAGGATACTTTAATCTCATTTATTAATAATGGTAAATAATTGACTTTTGAGGCCATATCGAGTAGTGGGACAACATCTGATTAATACGGTTGGTTGTGAGTTCGATTTCCACTGAAAGATAATATTTTAACTGTGATTTTCATTTTAACACGTGATGTCTTGAATCCGGAAGGAAAGTGGAGATCGTAGTTTCTTGACACTAGCTTCTCTTTGACTATATACTTAAAAGAGTGAAGGTGAAAAAAAAAACATAGTAAATTATGTATGTTCTCTGCATAATATATATTTTGAAGAATGAGACGGTGTAAAAAGATTATATTTTATAAGCATAAATATATAGCTGCCTACCATCATATAGTATTAGATTGTTTATAGAAAACAGTGTGCCTCTTTGATGTTCCACAAATGATGATGTCCGTGTAGGTCGGTCTTGTGACACAGAAATTATGTATACTATCGTATGTGATAGACGTGGTTAAATATAAAATCTATTAGAAATTATATTTTAAATTCTAAATATTTCTTCAAACATATTTCAAAATATATTTTTTTAATAAATGAAAAAATATATATTTTCAGTCATCTCTTGCATATTGATTTATATCTTAATCTCCTAGCTTTGAACCCCCAATCGTGCTAAATGAGACATGTTCTAAATAGAACAGGACGCGGTTGTTATGAAACGCATAATATTAATCTAACTACTAATTAAGAGACTAATTATGTAGTACATAATGAACTATAACAACCTTATCGCGTTTGTATTTGTTATTATGCTAGAATGGTTAATTTTCGACTACATATTGTTAAATTTGAAATAACGAAACAATACGTGAGCACCAAATATGGGTATAATAATGACTGTTTAGTGTTGCAAGAAACGTTGACGCTGCACCGTAAACAGTTTTAACATAGAAGCGATTTGTCGGTCAATATCGTACTTTGCGAAACTTTGTTGCATATTTTTATTAATATTGAGATAAAATTTAAATTATTCTTATTTACTTTTTAACTATCTAACGCTGTTGTTTTTTATATCGCATTATGATATTCACGATAATACAAATAAAAATTATAGCAAAAGCAATTTATTTACTTTCTTTACCGATACATTGACACGAAATTTTACCTAAATATCTCATCATACAAACCGGATGTGTTAATAATATTTTCCTTAACAAGGCAACTTGTTATTTCGTAAACGCGAGTACTAATTTAATTTATCTCCTCTGAAACAGCCCATTAAATTTGATTTCGTCTTTTTGGAGCGCAAATCCCTAGTTTATTTATCGAGATCGTCATTCCATGTGCTTCTATTCCAAGACTCCACACTTCCTTGAATGTAAAACGTACAAATATGCGAGTATATACCTCGCTGCTGTTGGCCCTCTGCCAACATCCTAATGGCCGGCACTAGCGCCAAAGCCACCAGAAAATCTTCTTTATCGGAAACTAAACTTGTATCTAATATATGGACTTATTTTAAATATAGCTTTATAATTTGTTTTACGATTACTGCTCTGTGTGTACTGTGTAATCCTTTCATAAGATTTTCTAATAAATTAATATTATTCTAATAATTATTTGACATTGACAAATTACATTCTTCTTTCGCATATTATAGAAAGAATTGTAACTTGTTTGTATCATCCATCCACCAACTGAACCAGAGAAACTTCTCTTTCTGTGAACGTGAAGGAATTTTTTTACGAAGATTATGCGAATTGTGGAGTACATAACAGCTAAGCTTTATATGGAGAAAAAGTGCAGAAAGCCTATATTTTTTACAACAATGAATAAGAAATATTTTAATTACAAATATGACACACGCACAACACAATGTGCTTGATAAACAAATGCAATGTGTAACATGTTGCTATGACTACACGCTGTTTATACGTAATTGTGGCCAAGTACTAATATAAATATCGCCTCGTGATGATTAGAACATCGTCTCGGTCAGAGAAACATAATAAAAAAAATAAACCGGGTAACTTTTACTTATTTAACGTTTTCTTCATCAGTAATCAACTAATTTATGATTAAATAGATGTAAATTATAAAAAAATAGATGTAATTTAAGAAAAAAGAGAACAAAAAACAGACACAAAATTATGTTAAGATGATCGTCGTCATCATTTAATTTATGTTAATATATGTGTTTATTTCCGGTATTGCGTTTGAGATAGAACAAGATGGCGCCAGGCTCGTAATTTGAAGCCAATTAGGTACAACTGCACTGATCCTCGGGGCACTGCCAATCCAATTTACTAGCATTGTCTGACTGTCCACGGCACAAACAGCGACTCTTAAAACTACTTCGTAATGCTTTGCCTAATAGCTTGTATTGGGGGTGCTTTATTACCGAACAATCGGAGGAAATTATTTATTATTTTTGTGGCAAAAAATATAATAATATTAAATTATAATTTAAAAATATATTGAAGTTCCATACAAACATTAGCACGAACAAGACTATAACAATACATCATAGGTATATTAATGTTGTCGGTATTATAATTCTTATAGTAAAAAGTTGTAAGTACATATAATAGTTTTTGTCTCACTACTAGAAAAGTACATTTTCTCAAGTAATAAATTCAGAAAGGGTATCAAGTTAAAAGTGTTGTAGTGTAAATCTAGCTTAATGCTTCTTGCGCTTGGAAGCATTTATATTAAGTGAGCATCGCTTATAAAATATTCTCTTTGATAATAGTGTGCGACACGCACGAGAAAATGTTTATTGTCCGCTTTGTAAATATGTCTTCGTGTCGTTGCCCTAAACATGCAATACCAACATTACTTTCAAACAAAAGGGATAGTCTTCTTTAAAACTTTCATTTGTGTTATTGGCACATCTAAGTTTAATGTTGGTCAAGATAGCCGTTATGGGGCACCGGAATATGTATTTAAGTGTCTGTGGCTTCATGTGAGTGGGAGCGGGTTGATCTGACTCTTTATTGATCCTCTTGATTATAAATATCGTTGTTAAATCATTTGTTTTAATAGATTTTATAGTTCATTTTATTTACAAAAAAGTTTTTTTACCTGGGATATCTGAAGTCTTGAGCCGCACCTTCTTCTGTGACGGAGAACCTTGAGATATAGAAAATAATTTAAGTACAAGGAATGCCAATGCCTGCGGTTCGAACTCTAACCTGTCGCGTATACTCTATATTTCCCACCTGTGTCACAGGGGTTTCAATATACGGGAATGCCTAAGTAGTAAATGTGTAGGTAATGTAGTACACTATTAGTTATTATAAATATTAATTATAAAAATTGTTTCTTTTATTTATTAACAATTAATAATATCTTATAAAAAATAATTTATATGAAAAAATTAATGTATCAAAACATAAAATTTGTGTTATCTATAATAATTACGTCGGGAGATAACCGCAGATGACAATCATTTTACAATTCTATATTACGCTAACTGTAAAATGACGTTGTGACATTGTTACTGACTGCAAATTAACCGTTATTCACGTTTTAGTTGTTAGCCTTTCTAATGACAGATATATATTTGTAATATATTAATTAAAATAGCTCTACATTGCATTTTAAACGTATTGTTATACCGTAGCGAACAAAGCGATATATTCATTGCATAAGTTCTGACGAGTGAATAGTTAGGTACATGTATGTTGCGTAACTTACATACAATAGTTTTGGTATTATTCAGTCAACATATGCTTCTTACACAATTACATTTAACACTTTCGTTTGTTATCTAAGTAACTTCTTTAACAAAACCTTGAAGTTCGATGACGATTCCGAACGGATTACTAATGCTAACTTTAAAGTAGGGCATTAAGAAAATATAGCGAAATAAATACGTACTTATTCGACTTATTTTGGTTTAATAAATGAAATTGTAAATTTTGTTAAAAATATATTCAAATTATCTTTGTAGACATGGTTCGTATAATTGTTAAAATAAGTGTATGGTATAATTATGCAAATGATGATAGCCTTTTAAGACGGTAAAGCAAATCCAGCAATTAAATCACTTGACTTTAAACTATTAGCAAATATTAAAATATTAAAAATAATGTTTATTTTAAGTACCTACTTAAATATCCACAGTCAAAATACGACTAAGCAAATAATTGAACATTTATGTAATTCGTTAATTTAGGGCTCTTTCTTGTGTTATCATATTTTAAACCATGCTTATTATATTTTAAGTGTTAAGTCGGTTAGCTGACTTTTATTAGCATCACGATTTTGAAATTCTGGGAAACATTTGTAATACTTTTCTTTGTCTCTTGTAATATAATTTAATATATTTTAATACTAAGTAGTAAAAAAATGTAAGTAAGTAAATATTTTATATTTTTTATAAATGATTAAAACTTCGTCGTACCGTCCTTTTTTTACATATGGTGTTTTTATATATGGGTCCATTATCATGAAAAATGCCCTTGTACATCGTAGCGGCCATGTCCTTATACAATTTTCCTTTAGTTGACAACATTGAGTGCTATACCTGCTAAAAAGAATCCGGCTGCTTGATATTTAGATTTGTGACCTCGTTGTGACTATCCGAGCGCGCACTTTGCATTGAAGCTTGTGTACAATCTACTCTATTACTTATTAAATAAGAGCATAAAGCCTAAATTACTTCGTATACACATGTCCAATATGGCCATAGCACCACCTCGTACCGATTACATTTAGTCGTGTGCAATTTGTACCTATTATGAAATGTATATTTCGTTTTTGTACTTGCAATTCTAATCAACAATTGTTTGGACACACGTTTGACGTGTTAGGTGTTCATATAACAACCTTTGTTTAATTGTTATAGTTAATAATATTTTAATGTAAACGAAAAAAATTTATTAAATTATAATTATATATGTAATTATTTATCTAATTTCATCTTGCACATTTATTTTAAACCTGTGCATCGTTTGTGAAATACGACTTTTAATTAACGTAGGGCTTTTAATGTTTTAATTTACGTAGGGCTTTTAATGTTAATGAACACTATTTTTTTGTAATAAATACCTTTTAGAAGAAGAAATAAAACATAGAGAGAAGTAAAAAAAAATATTAAGTAATTTATCGTAGAATATATACCCATACCAATACCCACGATTAGTTGATAAATTAGAATCCAAAGAAGTAATTTAGAAAGGTATTTGAAGTGAAAAGAAGGAAAAGGTTACAAACGTAACAGAACATTCAAACGTGAGTGAGTTCGGCATAGACGTATGTATTTGTATAAAGCATCGCTATTGAGTCGTTGCAAATAAATCGTAAACGGTAGACGTTCGTGCTTCATACATACGAGTACACGAGCTCAAAAGAGATTACTCTATATCGACTTGATACGGCTTAAATAAAAGAAAAATACAGTACACTTGCATGTCGTATAAAATGAGTTTTTATAAAGAATATGTTGTTTTGTTCTTTTTGCGCACATGTTTTAACGAGTTCCACTATGATATATTTAGTTATTTGCAAATATCTAGAGTCTTATTTAAATTACATTATACGAGTATATTATGATGTAAATATTATGTTAATCTGTCAAAAGTTTGGTTGGTAATTATCAGTTTACCTAGAAAAATTAGTGATTAAAAGTCATTATCAATTAATTATTAATTTGATCTACAAGACTACAATACTTAGTCAAAACGAGTATTATTATCACAAACAGTAAATATATGTCAAGTAGCTAGTATACATTATTTGGATAATATTTGAAAATTAAACATAATTAAGGAAAACTACTACTGACTACGTACGATATTGAGTTGGCATGTTCCACTTGCATATCTCAATAACAAATGATGATGTTAGGACGTAGCAATAATTTGGGTTAACAAGCCTCTATCATCACTCATTGCATAGTGAGAGAGATGGCCTGGGCATCTATAGCGCTTTAAATCAACATGAATCAGGAAATCAAGGAGCAGTTTCAATAATTTATATGTTCACTGTTCATTGTGCTTCACAGTCCATTGTTTACAAATATGGGAATATTCTGGAAATTGAATTACGTTGTTTATTTGTTGTAATATATTTACAGGGGCTCAGGCGTTTACCTATTTATGATCTTTTTTTTAAAAAGCGTTATAACTTTGAACTAGCCAGCTATAGCTTAAATACTGTTTTTTTTTTGTAAATAATTTGATTTAGTTCCAAAGAGAACTCTGCAATCTGTATGATATATCAGTCAATATGATCAATATGTCAAAATATTTTTTATTACATTTATGTTAAAATAACTCCCAGGTAAATGTCCTCTACCTTATTTGCTTTAAATTAGTTTAGTCGTTACAGAGTGACAATATAAAATATTAAGCCATAGTCATTTAGTTAAAAACTACCTCGACAAAGCGCATTGACACTGTTGTTTGTCTAGATGCGATGGTCGGTAATAATACGATTTGCCCCATAGATGCGGCTTTTATTACAAAGTTATTGTGTACTACGCTACAACTTTTACTATACAGGTACCCTGAACCCAATGATGTTTGTAACTGAAATATTGTGTATTAAGGTGTCGTATAGTGGTTTTCGTGGTGTGAAATGGTATTCATAAAATATAGTTTTGCTTTATAAAATAATGCATTGGAATATGTTTTAGAATATTTTGATAAATGATATTCTTCACAATCAATTAAATTGAATGATTATGAAAGTTCTGCTACAACAGTGAAAAATTTATATCACATGTCTGTTCTGACAATATATAAATTGAAAGATGATCACATGAATTATTTAATCAAACAAATCGTAAGGTACTGCCTGTGAAACTAAACACGCATTAAAAGCAGCCCTCCCATAGAGTATTGTGTCGCTTGATTTATGTTCATAATTATTATTTGTGGGGGAAGTAGAGTTATCTAATTGCAATGCCGGGATTATAAATTACCGCAATTGTTTTTCATTCAATATCAAACAATGCAACTATATAATAGCCAACTTTCTAAGCTTGCTAAGGCTGTTACTAATACAAACCATGCTTAAATATTTTAAACGTATCTAAGCATTTTCACGATTTGGATTACAGCCTACGAATATCAAGTGCAATCAGACATGTTTTAACTGACGGTGTTTTTATCCACAAATTTAATGTAATATTATTATGAACTAGCTCTCCGCCGTGACCCTATAATCATTGAATGATTTTTTTTAGAAAATCTAAAGAAATTTCTATTTACGTAGTATGTTTAGAATATGAAACCAAATATATGAAAAATACTTGTAATGACTTGAATATGAGGATCCAGTCATTATATAAATAAACACTTAAACATAATTGGCATTAAAAACGTTCCCCTTATATTTTTCCGTATGCGATGGGTTTAGAAAAATATTTCAAAAAGCAAAATGAAAGAAATGAATTACTACATCATTAGTGATGAGTGGGTAATAAACCGTGGGCGCACCATCTCTATATCGATTGCTATTTAAACCGCAAGCGTTCGGAATTAATTAATTTTTGTGGATTTTAAATGCTCAAGTATATTCAAGTTCAAAATTCAATTAACGAATCTGTTTCTATGAAAATCCAAGTGAGTGCTACGTTGTCATTTCAATGATAATGTAAATTTGGGAAGTAAAGTTTGAATGTTTGAACGTTTCCTTTTCTACATGAACATCATCTAATATATTATATTTTATTATTTACATTGTAAGTAAATATACAACTACATTGTCATGATTATAATTTATACTAAAATTTAAAAATCCAATATATAACGTCCAACACTAAAAGCTTTTACATACGCCTGTTTCACCGTTTTTACTACCTATTTTTGGTCAAAAATTTAATAGCCAGAGCCTTTCGAAGCCGCAAGTTCGTCCTATCAATATATATTTATGACAAGCTTTCCGTTTAGATGATATTGAAAAATAATTTTTCATTTCGTTTACGAAAAAAGTATCTTTTATTTTATAAAACTAAACGCAAAAGCGTTTATAAAGCTTTTTATATTGAAAAGTTATTTAGGTGAATTTATCACGGTCCGTGTATTAGGTATGCTTACGGTTTTTCAACTTTGCAATTGCTTCAATGGATTTTAATGGGGCAGACAGCTTTATGGCGCCCTATCGTCGCTACTTACGAATCAGTATATGAATAAGAGCGTAATGAATAGTTTTTTTTTTCAAGTATATATGTTTATATAGACTTGAAATTTGAAAAAAACTAGTTAGTTTGGAACCGAGAGAGCTGTTTAATGATAATGTTTGATAGTATTGGTAAAATAAGATAAAGTATGTATGTCACTTTTTTAAAACAAATATACTGGCTTAACGCTGTCCTAACAAGGATTTTACTATAATATCGTATTTTCCAATTCGTGGAAGTTTACAATACCAGAACATTTACAGATAAATCAGGTTCTATTCAAATGTAATCGATAGTTCCCTTAAAGTTTGGTGAGATCCAGTATTGTTTCCATTGTAATGTCAGGAGCACTTTAAGCTTTAAGATCTATTAGAAACAATTTGTTAATCTTATGATACTTAAGGAAATATCTAAATAGATGATATTACAGTATTTCATAAAAAATAACTTATAATTTTTTTTTTACGTAAGCTAAGCTCTTACGCTTTAGGTATACATGTATTTTGGCGATTAGCTTGCACAACAATAATGTAGGTACATTCATTATGGTATTTACTATTTTACCTTCTTATCTATTTTTGCTTATAACGAAATCAATGTCCGTTATTTATATTGTATAAAAATCGCACAGAGTACTGTTTCCTAGTCGGTGTACCGATGCAGACATCGCCTCCGTACCGAGCAACGAGCACTAGAAAGTAGCTTGCCTTTGCCACTCTTCATTCAACCACGAACAGGTTACGACTCGCTTAATACTCACATTTAGATACAATTTACAATACTCACGCACACATCCATTGCGAGATTCGAAGTTACTGTGTGCAGGTCACCTCGACGCATCTTTTTTCATAAACAGGTTTTCGTATTTAACAAAGAGTGAGTCAGAGCGGGGTGTTTTGTAAGAATTACAGAATTGGTTCTTGTTACAATTGTACACTGGATCACTCAACTGATCGTTGGTACGACTAGTTAGTACATTTTCATAGTATATACAGCTGGGATAATACTTCATTTATCTACATATTTTATCCAATGGGAAAATAATCAACAAAGTTGTAAAGAATTATTTCTGGTTTTGAAATAATATATTATATTAATTAAATTATATATTTATCTACCGCAGAAATGATTTGAAATTGAAATGTGAGAATGCGATCGTAATCTTTTGAAATAATTACTGTAAATACAAATGTAACAAAAATAATAATATATAACATACGTAATTTATTATAATAATTGAAGCAAATAGAATATGCTATTAAAATGCAATTCAAATTGTACATAATATGTACAGAGATTATTTTATATGTATAATTACATTTTAGTTATTGACGTTTATGATTTACATTTTTTTTACTACTTCTAAATACGTATATTACTAAAAGTATCAAGATGACAAAAGATTACAAAATAATCACAAAAGAAAAATAATTTTTTTTATTATATGAAGGAATTGATTTATTGTATTGAACACACACGTGTGTGAACGTAGCAGTAAAGTTATTCGTACTAAAAAAGGCTCTACCTGCCTATGGAGTCCTCAAAAGTTGTAATACAACAATCGTATTGAAAGGAGTTTTCTGATTGAAGTTCGGCAGCTTGCTTGATTAGTTTCCTGGTGCCATGACCTATATAATTATGTATGTATATTACTATGGTAATTACATTTTAAAAATTACAGTCTGTTTTACGATATACCTAGTGATTTTCGTATATTTTTATATCCTATAGGTATATTTTCTTATTTTATTTATATAATAATTTTGGACATTGGGTTTAAAGACATATAAATATGTTTTATATGTATAAATAACATATATTTTTTGTAATGGTAATTTTATCAGCCCCTAAAAATGGTTAAATTTAATGCCTCCGGTTACAAAATATAATTTTACCTGCTATTTACAATGCACTTACAATACAACATAATAATGGTAGATAGTTTTTGTGATTCTACAATAGACGCTGTTCTTGAGATGATTGTCAGGGAATCCTTAGGGGAATATTGACAAAAGATATACATATATACTTGACCCACCTAGCAGGTGGCTGTAAAATATCTATTGCCTTCTTAATTTAAAAAAGAATAAACAAAAAACATACTATGTACGTATTTCTTACTGAATAAAAAGCAACATATCTTTTATTTCTTTAAGGCATAAAAAAATTATACACACACGATACGATGACCTAATTGTTAACTTATTAATAAAATCAATCGTCCAGGACCATCAATGTAGTAAACGTGTTTTGATATCTTGTTTTATTCAATAAATGGACGCAGAGAGAGACAGACGAAACAAGAAACACATGATTCGTGGGAAACGATGGTAACAAGATTTCTGTCCTTCCTTTCGCTTACCTTTAATCTTTGTTCTATGCTTATAGTAGACACATATATACTAAAAGACATACGTAATTCCCTCAAAAGAGAAAATAAATTAAAATCGACTTTAAACAAAGTTTACTAAAATTGCTAAGTTTATTTATATTTATTTAACAAATATGTGAAATCTAAAATTAAGACTTCCTAAAATTTATGTTCAAAAAATTATCCAACATTGTACCGTTATTTTAATTGATTCAATTATAATATATTAAGTTATTAATACATATGTTATGTAAATACATTTTAAAATATTTCATAACACAGCAAATAAATTCGGCTTACAATGCGTAACAACTAGGTACGCGAGCCTAACGGTAGAACTCTTCATAATGTACAGTGTGATACGAAAAAGTTTGTATTAAATAATATTAAATATACGTTTCCTTATTATATTATTATGTTAGCTTGATAGAATTGAAATAAAATAAAAGTTAATTAAGACTAGGTGGTCATAGTAAAATCGTAGACAATTTGAGCAAAAGTTTTAATGGTGGTTGGTATCATTGTGCAGCGATCCGTCAAGTCTGATAGTTACCGAGTGGAAACTCGCTACCAAACTATTCCGGGTCGTATTTCGCATTGTCGTTGTACTTTTGCATGTATTTTAATAGATTTGACAATTCAATTGCATAAAACTATTGTAATAAAACAAATTTGTTGGCTGTCTATTTTTTTTTCTTAGTGCGATGTGAGTTACATTTGTATGGCTTAATTCTAAATAACGTTATATCAAAACGTAATGATTTGAAACTGACCAAAAGCGTTTGCATCCTTCGTCAAGTTATAAAGATCTAAAAGCTTGTTAACATACATTGTGCAACAGTATTCAAAGCCATCAAACTGTCCGGTTACCCGCATTCGATGTTGTACAGTCAATGAACTCTTTACATAGTATTTATGCTCGTAGTAGTGATCGTTATGCGCTTAATTCGCTTAACTTACATTTGTAATTACGGCAGCAGTAAGCGGCTCCAAATTAACATTTAAAGTTTAACGTGAACTATTTACTGTTATATTTTTACAGTCGATTCAACTTCACCAATACTTTATATATAATAAGATTGAGTGCTGAACATCATATAACATGTAGCCTAAGATTTAGGGAAGAAGTAAATATAAAACAGGATCGTTTTTCGTTTTGGAATACGTTGAATGAGTACCACGTTGAAGACCACCAATCACTCGATTTTCGAATTGCTATCAAACATCTGGTCCGTTACGGCATCACAAATAGCTTCGAAGTGTTCTGTAGCGTGAGACATCTATCGTGAGAAAGCGACAAAGAATGCCAACTCAAGAATACAGAAGCATTACTAAAAGTGAGAGCATTCAATCACATTAAAGTTGAACTCACAAAATTGTTGATGTTTCTCACAAATTTACCAAAATTGCTGGCTTCTTAAACATTCCAATCTAATAAGGAGACATTTAAGGCTTTCAGTCTGTAATTTAGGCTTATTTGTTGATTGAAACGATCGCTTGTTCGTGTTTATCTTATCTTTTAATAAAATAGTATATGTATTTTTAAACTTCACTGAAAGTAGAACTTTCAATATAAATTTCAAATAATAAAATTTCCACGAATTTCCAGGATTGTTATTCTGCGGTGCGGTTAGGTAATTTCGATTGCGCGCTAATTTTGCGATTTTCAATCTGGGCAATTACTGTGTAATATGAATTCTGATTGATAATTACCTGCATCTGAAAATTTGGCAATGCAAAGTCGATAACCAACATCTAATTACATAATGTCAATTATTTTGAATTTGGGACTACAAGGATAATGACAAGGACAAGGATAATGAAGGAT
This sequence comes from Philaethria dido, assembly GCA_033558755.1. Classification (NCBI taxonomy): domain Eukaryota; kingdom Metazoa; phylum Arthropoda; class Insecta; order Lepidoptera; family Nymphalidae; genus Philaethria; species Philaethria dido. Next base: position 730,931 of record JAKGSA010000177.1, read on the forward strand.
AACTACAAGTAGGTATTAAATATTCATAGTATAGGAAGAAGTGAATGGCACTTTTTTACATTATTATTTCTAGTTCAGGTAGCCTATTCGTTTCATAAATGGTGAACGAAGCGAAGCCCTGATTCAATATTATAAAGAGCGTTGTTTCTATTGAAAACCCTAACAATAGTATTGTCGGCATAGATTTTCTCTACAACAACGAAGGTCGCTAAAAGATCGTAATGTGGCGCAGTGACTTCGTTGCCTTCAAAGGCCTTGACTCGAGCTTTTATAAAAATTGAATAGCCTAATATTTAGGAAACTACTTTATGCATGAATACTTTTGATTAATAAATAAGTATGGTATATTCTAACGGAACAAAATGTTCACATTTTCAATGAAGTAAATAATAATAAATGAATTACGTGTATTCTGGACTTTATAATTTCATTCACAATCTCTGTTTATTTATTATTGTGCTTTAAAATAATATTTGAATATAAATTTCTGTAAATATAAATTTCTTTATTTGCTTATTTTTACCATTTATTTAGGTTTACAACAATAAAATAATTAATTCTCATGTAAAGGTTGTTACATATTGTTTAAGCGAGCATTAGCATATCACTTTAATTATCCACACCGCGTGTGCGTAATAATTATTATGAATTTACATTATTACAGCTGTTGCTATGTATCGTAGTGCTGTTGTACGGACACGAGGAAATGAGTGATGTAAGTGTTATTTATTCGGTCATATTTTTATATTCATTATATTATATACGTAGCTATGTAACGTCTTCTTTTAACTCACGAAAATAATATAAATACCGTCTGCATGGTCTGTGGTAGCTGGTGAATACCTGTTAAGTCAACTTAAAAACTACTGGACCGATTACAAAAATTATTATGCTATTAGAATACTATATTGTCATTGAGTAACATAGGCTGCATTTATTATTCAAAAAAATATAGATCTCTCTTAAAACTTTAATAATGTAACCTAACATTATAACTACTTGTTTACATTTTAAAAGTTGACAAAAATGCCAGTCAAAATCAGACCATATTATCCTTTACCTTTACATTAAGTCTTAAATCGTTTCAAAATCAAAAAAGAAACTCGCTCACATTCTGCAGATTTGCCTATATATTTTAAAAGTTTCCTGTAAAGAGATCATTTGCCCTTATAATAAATGAATCCCAGGACACCACAAACGAAGAGCGCTTTGCTCTTGGGCAATTATTGCCTGCTATAAATACTACTGCCAACACACAGTGGGTATTTAAGGTAATAAATGGAAAGTAGAATAGTAAAAAACTAAATTCAAACTAGAAATGTAAAACAAGCATGAGTATATCTGTATCTATGTTTATGCCAAAATGATTAAATAAATGTCTATGCAAAGCCGGGATGGGTCGTTAGTGTGCTATAAATATAGAGCAAACGAACACATACATATATGTACGAATACTCATAATAAAAATGCATTTTTAACCGTTTTTAAGTTGTACATTATTATTTTTATGTAAAGTTGGATATATACAGTGAGGCTTATGCAATATGAAATATATCGCTTGCCATCATATTAAGAAGAAAGAGCACAAAGCTACCTCCACAATGAGATGCGGCGAAGAAGCGCAGTCACGTACGAGTTGACGGTTTATCCCACTTTCCAGTTTTCATCGCGTGAATAATAAATAATAAAATACATTTCGGTTCAACTCAATCCAACTTTTGTATTCTTTGAGTACACACGAAAAATAACTCGATTTCCGGGAGTTTACAGCTAAAATAACTGAAGTAAAATGAGGGACTGGAAAGTTTAGATGGAAGAGACGATTTACGGAAATATAATATAATAATTACTGATTTGACATATATTCAATTATGCCACAACGCGCACAACGTTTAATTAAGTCGACACCGAGCACCTATCCACTTTACACAAAAAAAAACATTACGAAAACCCAAGTACGGGTCATTAAAGCAAATCAGACCTACGTTGGGGATTCGGAATGCGTGTCTTGCGAGGTTGGGGCTCAATTACGTGCCGAGTTCCTCAGAGATTCATCACGTTTCCTATACGCATTAAACATTTTATACGTAGATATATGAAAACCTATGCAAATCAGACTCCATGTCGACCTTAAGTCTCAGTATAATCAACAGAGAAAGTCCCTACATGAGAAAACAGTGTTATGAAATACGAGAACGATGTAAGCGAATACAGAAATTTTCCATCTTACAAGCTTGAAGACAAGTAGCTAGGACATTGAATATTAAGTTGATAATGTTTTTTATACTTTTACAACGACGTCTGCTATCTAAATTTTATGGAAGTTTAAACTAAATGAATATCATACGGTTACTCAATGCGGAAGAACCCAAAAATCTAACTGAATAGAAATTTGCAGATCATCACGAAATTTATATATTAAGAGAAATTGAAGTTACATAAAAATTGTTTAAGATCATATTTTGTTATTATCTTGATTGCGGTTAATTATACGTAAGTATATTGACTGCGACATGATAAATAAAATAACAAACTGTCACAATTATTGTTTACAGAGTATTTTTTTCAATTTCACATTTTTTTCTCACATAGCAGGGTAGATACATAACCTAGAAGCAAGACACTCTAAACTTCTCTTTCCGCCGAATTCGAGACACTGCGTGTTGAATGGCGGGATTCAACGCTAGGTATTGTACCAGAGCAGGAAAATAATAATAATGCAGTATTGAATTTTTACTAGTAGCGTAACTGGACTGCATTTACATGTATTTGGCCAAATAGAAGTTTAATATCTTATGTACATTCGTGTTGATTACGCTGCAGTATTCTCTTCGAGCTCTTCCCCAGAGGCTACGTTCAACGATAAACATTTGAGCTTTGCTTAGCTCAAAGTTGTGTATCGTGTGTTTCAAGATTATAGCATATCTCAAGATTAGTCTACTAATATGCATGCGGCATGTAAAAGTAATTCTGTGGAAAAAAATGTTTTATGTAACAACAACTAGTACCGGAAAGTAAATATTTTATCGAATTTTATTTCCTTTTATTGTTGTTACATTATAATTTACAATTACCATGCATAAACTTCGTAAACCTCGTTAGCAGTAACAAATTGTAATCACTAATAGTAAAATTAAAATTTAATTATATAGTTATATGGAAGATACAAAACCTTAACCTTAGAAGTGTATTTTCATGATGAAACTACACCAGACGTTTTCAATACATATTCGACTAGGACTGTGAATATTTTACACGTCAACGTAAACGGCCTGGGCTTCAGATCCGAGCGTTTGCGTAAGGCGTCTCGGTAAATCCCGCGGGATCCAATTTTCGCAGCCTACTCCTTCGTGCCTACCGAAGCTTGCAGATACACGTTTTATGTTCCTCGCATTTTGATTCACTTTAGCCGCAATAAAAGAACTGAGATTTCGGCTTTAGAAATTGTAGCACTATTTTAGCTGGTCATGGCAACTTTATTTTCTGGTTTACGTAAAGTTTGGCTCAGAAGGTTCTTTAAAAGATTTCTTTAGTTGCATTTTTTTACTGAGGTTGTTTTAGTGTCAACAGTGTCTAATTCAGTGTAAGAAAAGGGAATTTGGCTATTAAATACTATTTCAGATGTTATTATATAATAAACATGTATGATTAGCTTGCTTTTGCCAATTTTTTCAAAGCCAAATGTATATTTAATACAAATGAATAATATATATAAATACTGCAATGAGATGAATTTGAACGAAGAACCATCACATACGCTGAAACTTATTACAGCTGGGACATGAAGACGGGATTAACGTTGCTTACTTACTATTATTGTAAAAAATTACTATGAACTGAGGGTTACCACGATTCTTTTAAGATTGTAATTTTACACGGATACAAATCTTTATCTATTCTATCGAAAGTGGCCTTCATATTCAACACTGAATCACTTTACCACCTTGCTGATAGAAATCTTATTTTTTGTTAGGTAATGTTCAATTTTCCTGTTTCATTGTTCATATATAATATGCAACTATGTTTATTATTTTACATCAAATGTTTATCACTAAAATTTCATTTCCTGTCTTGTAAAAACTGTTTGCTTTTAGTTTGAATTAAATGCGAAACGTTTCACAATAATACTATTTTATGCATGTTCATCTCCATATACCTACTTATAAATTCACATGAAATGACATGGTTAGTGAATATAAAACAACAAACAGAATCGTATCAATTGAATCAGCTGAAGTAGCTTCCGCTGTGCAGTGTCAATTCATTGCGGAGACAAACATCATCATTATTGGACGAACGGTAACCGTTTGTTCAAGCATTCTATTATTATGTATGTATAATAACTATGAATGTTTTTGTATAAATGCCTATGATTCAACGAAATTTTTACCAAATGAAATTCACGTAGACAAGACAAGTACAAAATATAAATTAAAAAAATTTGTGATTACGTAAATATACCGACTGTAGGTCTTTTTGCGTTGACGATCTATATGGGCTCAAATACGACGTGAGTTCGATATCATCCGTGAGTTTGTTTTGAGCTAAAATTTTCTCAGGTGCGGAGAAATATTTACGTTTTTGTTTATAATATATCCTCCTTATCAAGTTGCGGATATAAATTAACTTTGTAAGAAAGGTTATGATTTGAAAAAGTGTAGTGTTGGGTTTCGATATTCAGTATTTAATATTTCTGCCCAACATTGTGAAGTTACATAAAAGTAAAATAAAAATGCAACGCAGCGAATAGCAGAAAAGAACTTCAAGTATTTATGTTGTATTATAAGGTAGGCAAAGAGTGTCAATCCATTCTCCATTTTCCGCCGAATTTCTAGTCCTTGAGCGATACCCAAATGGTGAAACTGAACCTCGACCTTTATCTTAATTACGAAAAAAAAGAAACAATTAAAATAGAATTATATTCCAATTGAGGATCGAACTAACAACCATCATCCATTCCTTTTCCATCCATTTCTTTTCCTTCATAATGGATAAATAATCATTATTTTTATTATAACCAAGACTACTTCATTAAATAACAACTAACAAAATGCGAAGTATAGATTTAGAAATGATTCTGCTGTATTCTGCTGCTTAAAAATATCTATGTTTAATATATATGTATGTATTGATTTGTTTCATATTATTTGGCGTTACCTGAAATTTTATACAAAATATTACGTACCGAAATTCGCTTTTCAATAATGTTTAACAAATCTGGTGGTTATAGTAACGTTATAGTATAGGTGTGCTTTGTGTAACAAAGCCGGCAGCTGTTTTATCGTCGGAAGCCATGCGTTCATTGTTAGCACGTTGGCAGACTGGTCCATATTAAATAACACGTTATGAGCTTACAATATTGATCAGCTTTTACGTTAATTGCCAGATTGAGTAAATACTAGAGTCATATTTCATTTCGTTTGTTTGCACTGGCCGTAATGTATCATCATAAGTACATACCTAAATACAGAATATGTAACATCTGTCGACTTTGGTATGATAAAAGAAGCTTTGTGTTTGATAATATTTTTTTATAATTAAGTATTACAGAATTTTTGTACAAATAATACCATAATAAATTATAATTGAATCGTGACTTCCTATTATATATTCCTTAGATACTAAGTTAATCACTTAACAATTTAAGAAATGAATACATACTATCCCGGTATGACACATCGTCGGAAAACAATAATGGATGGTTAATAAAAATGCATATTTACTGGTTTAACTATTTTAAAAATAAATGACATTTACTCATTAATTTATGCATTTTTATTAATTAAAAATTCACGAATATTAATGTTCCTTATTGTATATCAAAACATTTTATGTCAAAAAATACATTTCCACGGCCACGTAGGCTAACATTTATAAAAAATATATACCACGACCTATGTACATGCATCCTAATTTACAATTATTAAAATAAATTTAGTAACTATGGTCAAATTAGGAAAAATATATTTAAAAATATAAAATTAAAATGTAGAGAAATGTAAAATTTTCACTAAATACGTTAATTTTCTTCTACTTTACAAATACATAAAGCAATTATCCACAGCGTAATTCAAATCTAGCGTACGGCGGTTATAAAGCGGTTTAGTAATATTATCATAGTGAAAGGCAACTACGAAGCTAGCGACCTAGCTCCATAGCTCGAGCGTCATCTATAATTTTATGCTGCACAGATTTCATTTCAGAATTCTACAATAAAATTACTTCTAATAAAAACGAAACCCTAAAATTATGTGTATTTTGATGTTTACACGTGAACAATTACTGCTAAGTTAATTAATATTTTTAAACTTGTAGAACGAAAACTAACTAAAGTACTACTAACTGCTTATAATGATTTTACTGAAACTGATTATGAAGTAGACAGAAAAATTAAACTTTGAATCATTAGTCATTCACTTTATTTTACAACATTATTAACGTTGTACGATAGCGGCATATGTATAAACTTGTAATCCTTTTATAAAAAAATGTTTGTATAGATAGTTTTGTAGTCTATTAAAGTTGTTTATTTTTTTCACATAAGCTTTAGGACCTTACCTAAAGTGTATAAGTTACCAAAAGTATTTAAAAATTATTAAAACAGTAACGCCTCCCTTACTTTATTAAATTCATAGATACCGTAAAAAAAAAAGTTACTCTTGAAGCAAAACTGTTCGTAGACCAAATCAGAACGCAATCATGCAAAACATTGTGCAAAAAGCGTAAAATTGTTACATTTTTATTTTTAAAGTTTGCGTTTCGAATACATATTATTAATTGTTATACTAGGAATCGAATGATTTCTTAATGCTTTCTATCATTTGAGTAGACTGTACAAAAAATATATGTATAATGATCTTGCAAAGGTTTCATGCCCTTATTATCTGTACTTTACCTTATATGTTGTGTTAATCTGTTGTATACTTTTTTATTAATTAAATAACGTGCAATGTGACTTAATTCTATCGCATTTGGGACGGGCTTGTCCAGACACGATGGTTGTGGCCTGTGGGATTAAATTACACAAAGGGGAATTTTCATAATTACAATATTTACGGTTCCCTATTTGGTCACACGAAATGCACCGTTTAGTTGTACCATACAGTAAAGGGTGTCTTCAAATGAATAATTGAGAGGAGAACGTAATGAATTATCACTAGGACCCCCTTGCGCGATCCATAATAATAAGGAAATACAAAAAATATATGCGGCATATTTACATTGTTATTTTTTATGTTACTTATGAAAATATTATTCACAACTTTTCTTAAGTGATTTACGTAGAATTGTTCTAACTTTCTTCCATAAGTAAGAGACCACAACTAAGTTGGCGATAGGAATGATTTGTTAGTTTTAGCCGTTTTCACAATAAGCCATTCTTGTACAACTTGCTTCAAAGTAAAGTAAGCCGCAAAAGTATTTGAGCAACGTCTCAGCGTTTAGCGGAAAATACGATGAAAGTTTCTGACTTTACCTTGTCTACGAAAAAATCTCAGTTCGTCCCGTCGGGTAACCCTCCCAGACACGATAAAATTTACATGTTACGTTTTCAGCCTATATTTTATTTTAAAAGGGTGAAATAGGATGGCATTACGTAAAGAGAATATTCAATTAAAGGCTTTCAGATTTATGCAATAGAAAGGGAGCCATTAGAACTTATTTTCTCTCCGAGCGCTTTTTGTGTTTTCTTCTTCTTCGTTTTTTCGAGCATTTTTAAACAGGCCCTACAGACATTTCAATTTTTTACCTTATTTAACGAAGTAAAAATCACTGCCGTTTTGTGATTCCCTTAAATGAGTATAATAAAATTTAATTTAAAATTACGTTGTTAAATTTACCTTATCACCTTTCTGCTTGTATTTAATTGCAACCATTTTATTTCAGTAAGAGCTCTCATAGCGAAGTAATCTTAACCTAAATTTTAGGTACTCATAGCGGTTTGCCGTTTTTGATGTCTTTGCTCGTGAACCCATTAAATCTTTTATCGGCAGTTAGGCTCGGTACGGGCACGAAAGTCTCGTTTATATTTTACCAAACCTAGCAGAAAATTTTATTCTCAACTTCGATGAAACAAATTTTAAATGTAATTTTCCAACACGGAAAAGATTAAATTTAGATTGAAAGGTTGGAAAAATGCAGTCGTTTATGATTTTGATGTAGGTAGATAGATTAAACAAAAAAGTGTTAGAAGTGACACCATCACACGCATTCATACTTATTCTTTAACACAATTTAGTGTTATAGATTTGTACGATACAAAAAATCGAAGATATTAAGGTAAAATTGTAGGTCAAATTGAGGTCCACCTGCAATTAACTAGGTCACCCGCAGGTGCTGTAAATATTAATAATTCATATATTTTGTAAAATATAAAATATTTTAGCAGCTGTCATTGATACTTCGATGTACTCAAAATTAATATTTTAGATATGAAATAAAACGGTAACGATTTTTAATTATTATATTAATACATGAAAAAATACTTTGAAAATTGTCCGGGGGAAGGGAAATGAACTTCATAGAAATGGATTATTGAAATGATTAAGTTAATAAAATGAATATTACACACACTATCACATGTTTGACATGCATTTTTGTATGAAATTAGTATGTCCCATGTTGCTAAGGCAACGCGTTGCCTTAGCAACATGGGACATGTATAAAAAATTGACTGTGGAGGAGGCTAAAGAGAAACGGAGCGCTAAACGCTACGGTATAAGGTACCACTGTTTTCCGAACCTATCTAATTCATACACATGTTTGTATTTTTATTATGTACAAAGTATCGTGTCCATAAAATTGTATATTTACATTTGTTGATACAGAGTTAGAAATATAAAATATTAATTCCACGCTGACAGTTTAATCCTTTATGCTTAATTCACTTCTTAAATATACCAAGTCATATCTATTTTAATCTTAAAATTCTTTTGCGCTCTATTTTAGTAGCACTTTCCGCTCGAGAGCGATGTGAAGGAAAAAATAAACAGCATTAGGAAGTTCCTTACGTCGCGCTTGGCTCTGAAATAATACAGTGGGTAATGAAGTATTGCTCGTTGACGTTGAAGTATTTTATTAAAAGATACAGATTCTCATTGTTTAAGTTCTTTATAAAGTCCATTTCTAAGAAAAAAAATAATTAAAGGATTTTTATGAAATTCTTTATCTTTTATTTAATTGTAGTGCATTTGAAACGAGAGTGAACGCAATGGTCGTGGCTTCAAGTCCCATCTTGTTTATAGCTTAATAAAATATTTTTAAGAATATGTTTTTCATATTTATCATTGCATTTCTTATTAAAACATTATTCATATTTGTATTTTACACCTAGCGCACAAATACGATTAAGTAATTACATTATATACTTCTGAATATTCACCAAATAAGAACCATCATCAACGATATGAATATTATAACACAGTCATATATTTTCTCTACATTTCGAGCATAATTAAAAAAAAAAGGTCACTATTATAAAAAAGTCTAATCGTGACCCATAAGTTCTGTGTATAAAAATATTTCTTATAGTTTATTCCATAAAATACATATTTAAATTTCGTACAAATATAATAGCATGCAGTAGTGTATACTCGCTAGATATAACAAAAATGGAATATTTTTTCTCGAGTATTACGTATGAAATATGGAATAGATGTATTAAAGCAGCGGTGATTTATCCTAATGACATTCCTGAACTAGGGAGTTGTAAATCGTGGAGTTGATCCCGTAGTATAAATATTATGGAATGGCGCACAAACATGTCGAGCGTAACGCTGAGCGCCGCGGGCGCAAACACATTATCAACGACGACTAGAACTTGTGATTTGTTTACCCAAGTTCATGTTTATTTTGAAATTATTGAGATTACTATTCATGTTCATGTGTATGTTAGGTTAATCACTTGTAAAGTCAAATACGTGAATTATGATGTTTGAAATGAAAGATATTGTTCTTACGCAAATTAAATTAACATATATTAAAAACGTGCTGATTAAATGACATTGACGTCATTTAATAAGCTTCTGGAAATTCTTAGCATTACCGATATACGCGTGTTAATTTTGTAGCAGGAAATGCTTAATAGAATAAATTATCTTTTTACATATAATTAATTATAAGATGTTCAGAAATGAGCGTTTATACCATTCAATGTTTGTAGAAATATATATTGATAGTTAATTTATTTATGTCAATGTTAACTAAATGTTTATGGGATAGTAACGATACTAAACGAAAATATGTTTTGTAAGAATGTATATGAGAACTTGTAGTGGCAATAGTAGCTTTAGTACACTTATGTACATATGTATGTATTTTGTAATAGTATTTTGGGGAGCGACCGCAGAGGCGTAGTCGCGAGATGATGCGGCACATGTGGTTTTAATGGAGTGCACTAACGCAGAGGTACTCTAGCCTTTTAGGATCACTTCACACTTTTGTTGAGTCACTGTCACACGTAGTTTTACACATAACTAAATATAATATTTTTCTTACAAACAGTTTTGTTGTTATATTTATGTTGTCTCTCTATGAGTCTTTCAGATGCTTTGTATGATTGTTGTAACATAATTTATTTGAAATAATGTTTATTTAAAATTATAAAAAACAACTCTATATGAATTATAAATAAGTATTGATTTTTTTTCTATTCTTGAAATACATTTTGTTAGAGAAATATTTTAAACAAAGTATATTTTTTAAATAATGTAATTAAAAATATTATGTCACAATATGTATTTGTCTTAATATTTACACTTTTACAATGTACTAAAATAGGCGTAAATAAAGTAACTGAGAGAATGGCTAAAGAAACTCGACGAACAAATTTATAAGATTGCCTCTGAGAGGTACATTAACAACTTCTGATATCTGCAATGAGAACTTGTTTACATCTTAGTGATAATTTTTGCAACTTTCGAGTAAAATTGTAAATTAAATATAAAATAAGCTTTAAGTAGATTTTAAAGAGTGGAATGTAATCCGTTATACTTTGTAGGATTATCGTACTACTGACTACTGACTGTAGAATGTTTTTAATAATCTTGTACATGTACTTAATTATACTTGTAATATACGAGTATAATGAAGTTAATGTATATTATTTATTAATACACACAGTTATTAGGTTCAAATTTAGTCAATAAAGTTAGAAAAATACTTTCTCCATACATACACACACTATTATCACGGATCGGATAGTTAGTAGATAAAGATCAGTTAAAAATTAGCACTTGGTTACTCCTCCAGAGCGATAGCATAATAAATATGTTAAGGATATTTTTCGAATATTACGAGGAAGGAGAAGTACGAAATTTGCAATAGTTGAAGTTTATATAGCAAGGAAGTGCAGGTAAGAAATGTAATTTTATCGCATTAAAAATATATTAAATTAATAAAACAAAATGTCAGCATACTACGACGAAGTATAAATCAAAATATACTACTTGTATATGTATCTACTCTACTCTATTGTTGTTGTATATGTATCTACTCTACTTGGATATGCTTTACACTTTTTTCTTCTTAGCACTTTACTCAAGGAGAACCTAGTGTCAAAACACTCCGCTCTCCACTTTCGTTTGTGTTGTTTGGCGGACCTTAACGCTGCGCGTGGTATTGGCTATTAATTTTAATAATTAATAATCTCTTGGGAAAGCAAAGACATTTTTTATATAACAAACAGCATGATGTAGTTTTATTAGATATCTTCGGCTAGTTTCGATAATCAGTGAAAACCGTAAAAACTAAATTATCCAAAACTAATCTAATGACATGAACACTTTTGGAATGATGCGCGTTTTAATCAGACATTCCAAAATACTTTTTTAATGTTGCCGTCGAGCGAGATGGCCCATCTTAATTTTTTCCCGTCTTCAATTTATGGGCCTTTATTCGCTGGGGCATCTAACAGGTAGCAGCTCTTATTAAAATAAGGATAAAAGTCATAACTTTTATTTGAAAGAAAAAAATAAGGAATTACTTTTACTAAGCAAAGTTTATTAATGTTTTGAAAATAAAGACCAATATGCAAATAAAAAATTATCGTAATACAATAATAATTTTTACGTAATATTTTGTTAATACTTCTATGAAAGTTTCAAGTTAATTATAAATTTTTGTACAGTTTCTATGGGTCCCAATGTACATCATGCTTGTGAGTTTAGCTGTAATTAGGAAAAAATGTTTAAAACTAAAAAGGTTTTCTTGGTCACTTAAGACGATATACTTACCTACAAATTATAATATTAACTTATGGTGAAGAATAAACTTTAATACAGTTGAATGTGTAATTTAAAAAAAAAGAATTAATTAGATATATATTATACATTTGGTATGGAAACCTATATTACATTTTAAAAATATCTATTGGTAATTGTTTTCATTTATTCCAAGCAAAAATTTTGCCTTCGACTCCCTCGTGCGTAATTTATAAATTGTAATGAGATTGGCAAAAATATCAAAGATGTATATGTTTTCTTTGATAAAATCAACTGACATTTTCTTATTATATTTCTCTTTGTCTTTAGTTTAATAAAGATAAAATGACTGTTTAATTATTGTCTTTTTGTTTGCTCAAATGCAGCAAATTCTTCTTGATTTACATATATTATCTGCAAGAGTTCCTGGCAGTTCCTTACAATAGCACAACCACCATTTACGTTCATAGTCAGTCCTTGATTTAACCATAGTCTACTTTTTGTCCGGGAAAATAAAATACTTTCGGAAAATAAATTACGCTGTCAACGCGAGTGGAGCTTTGGACAATAGTTGTTTAATTGATAAAAAATCCCTTTGTATAAAAGCTTTCTTCAAGTTACATTGAGCAAAATTTTTATTGAGTTGAAATTTTCAATTTTGCTTTATGTTAAAAATTTTTTGTTATATTTTACTGTTCAAGGAAAATTGTGTACGATTTCAATTTGAATTTGTTTTGATTATTTATGTACATATGTAATCACATTAATGAAATTAGAATGAACAAATTAAAATTACAATATACGATTAAAAATTTAAATAAAATACACATGACTATTGTATTCATAGAATCTAAAGGGCGTGACTTTACAGGGGCGAGTTTTAACAAAACTAACTGTTGACTAATTTAAATCTGGGAACGAGGCGACTAACGACCGGATATTTTTGGTGGAGTTAAAGCTGTGTCGACGACACTAAAAAGATAATTATGTTGAGAGTCGGGACGTTCCTGTTGCTTTAATTTATGGGACGCATGGCTTTATCGAAAAAGTTAAAGATTTCTAGGCAACGTGTCGCGACGTTCCTTTTGAAGTGCCTATTTTAAAATATATTCTTAATATTCATTTTGTAAGCGTGGCAGCAATACAGCCATTAATTCATCATAAATTAAAAGTAAAGCTTAAACATTCCCTTGGAACACTGAAAAAGACGCAGATACCAAGAGTTTAACTTATAAGTCATAACACTTTTCTTTCTGCACTTTAGCTTATAATGGGACATTTATATATATTGTTGCTATTTTTTTTTTCAAATAAAATGTAACAATAATAGATTAGAGTTAAAATATAAAGGCCAACATATTTATAGGATGATTGTAAATCTATAATAGATATATTATTATATTTATTTTATTAATAATATTCTATTTTATTGGTAATATTTTTATATCGATAGCCAATTTAAAGTCCTTGAAATCCATTTCTTTCTTTTACCACTTGCACTTTTTACCAAAAAAAAATTTGATGAGGAATAAACTTTTATATAAATGAATTATTTCATTTGTAAATTGAATATATGACAATTGGAAGTGAAACAATGAGGAATTTTCCAACTTCCCTCGAATTTGCCTAATTTAACAGACAAGTGACAGGCGCTCTCTTGTAATACTTGAGTTTGTTCATTAAATATTTTCATGCTAAGTATTAATTTGTTTGTACTTTTATTTATGCAAGAAACAAACTGGACAGATGCTTATTACGCGATAATACTGAATAATATACTTTATTACTTACTATTTTGAAAGGTATACAGCTATAATATTTGTAGGTTGCTTTCCGCTACTTAACACATGTGAGAGTAATTAACACAAAGAATGGAGAGATGTATCACATAACACACTGTTGACCTTGATATACGATATCACCTTTCTCGGAAATATTTTTAACAACAAATTCACATTGATTTAATTAATGCCAAGCATCGATATCTTTGTAACACATAACTGTTTAATAATTAAAAAAATGATATATCCTCCTTTGTATTTAGTGTGACTTTCATTGAGATTTCGAAGATTCGTCATAATGCTTATTTGAAGATTTTTTTCTTATAATAACTTATATTAAAGATTATCTTCCAGAGAGAATTTAAGTTACAAGATTGAGGCAGTGTCGATAATTATTTATTATATATATTAAATAATACATAATATATATAGATATTTATAAATGATATATACCTATAAGTAAAGTCCTCAACAGTAGTGCATATTTAACGTGCATACATTAAAAGTCGCTCGCTGTTAACTGGATACAAAGTAATTAACTGTGAAGTCGTTTCTTAGTTATAAGTCTTAAGTTGCTCTGGAGGTTTGTAACGTGGAGAAATTTATAACTCTCGCAATTTAATGAACTAGTAAATATACACTTAATTATGCCCATTTTCTCTTATCATGGATCGGGATTTTGATCGAGATATACAAATATATTAATTATTCGATTGACAGCTGATATAGCACATCAACACTTTTCTATTTTTTTATGTGTCCTAAGTTAAAATCTTACATCTATCTTAACTTTACTGAGACGCCGACAATGTATGTACATTCTGTTCAACGATAATAAATAATGCGACAATTTGCATGCTCGGATCGCATGAAGTATTTTATCATTTCTACAACAAGCAAACAAAAGCATGAATATCTAAGATTTTTTATAAATTGACTTAACAAAACCTACCTATTTAAATGCTTATTAATAATAAATTGTGTGGTTATTAATAATTATTATTATTAATATAAAATTCAGTTTTAGGCTCTTAAAGGAAAACATAATCGCGTGCGATCGGGTTGGAAAAATGACTGTACGAGGCATTTTTTTTCGAACTTGTTGGATATGCTGTTAACACTTTTGGTCTTTATAGCAACACTTGGAAATGGGTATTCAGTCCCTGGGAAAAATACAAGCATTACGTGGCTGCTTGAGAGGGTGTCGTCATTCGCAAGAGCGTCCCCAGGACTAGGCAATGGGCCACCCGCATTTGTAGTCTGTGTTACGATGTTATTTAATATTACATCAACAATAAATATGTTTAAAACGTCTGCATAAATCAACATCATAATAAACAACAACAAAATTCTTATTATTAACGTTATAACTAACAGATTCAGGAACATTACTTCGATATATGATTTTTATTGAAAGTAGATTGCAAGTTGTATTTAATATTCACGTTCATATTAAAAAAATAATGTCTTTGGGAAATCTTACAAATGTTTTTCACTAATACGATAAAGCCAATAATCAAATTAGTTTCAATGGATTAATATTATTCGCAATGCGTACTTTGTGTACATATTCATTTGGATAACCAAACTTAATTTACAATTTACCTTAATTTATAAATTATTAATAAACCTTATTATATTGTTAAAATTATCAATATTAAACGTTTATAAATACACAATGTAGTCATTCTCGGAAATTGTATTGAGAATAATAAATATTACATTGTATCCAATGCATAATATCCCAACATTAACTTTTTGAACTTTTATCCGGTGTAGGTTAATATGAGCTTACCCGCATAAATAAACAATAAACTAAATAAAAACTTAGTTACGTACACAAAATGCAAATGCAGTAACATTTTATTGACAAAACTATCAATAATTCTGCAAATGGATGTAGCAATACTGCGGTTGCGTTCAATATAAATTGGTCCGTACTTGGTATATGTGTCAGGGCGATAGGACGAGGCTATCGTGTGCTAATAGAATAATAGTATTAGTACGCATTATTGCTGCACTTAATACGTCTGTCTGCACATGATAGCTATGTTACTGTATTTAAAGATATATTAGTTCTTCGTTGTATAAGAGAGTCATATATTCATTGAAAGAATATGGGATGTTTTTCGATGCATATATCAACCTTATTTGTTTTTTTTTTTTCACGGTTAATTAAATTTTGCAAATAATTTGATTTGACTCAGCGTAACCGGAGTTGACCAAATCCAGGCCACGTGCACTCACATCGACCGGTCGGTTTACTTCCGTAAGAAGCATTTAAGTTACCGGTTTGCTACCGTTTCCTACTATCGTTGTAAGCTCTATTTATATTATGTCATATATAGGTTTTTTTTGCTTTGCATAGAACGTAAACTATATTTTTGTTACTACAATTATTCGAATTTATTATGCAGTCATTGTTCGTTTTTAATGAAGAGGTATTATATACGTGAAATATCACATTTTTCAGAATAAACATAATAAAAGATTGTAACTTGTTTTTTATCTATATAAATAAATGCTGAGAAGTAATAATTTTATAAAGAAAGTCATATACTTTAAGGATAATGTAGAAAACAATATGATCCCGGAGTATTAGCTGAACTAGTATAGTAGTAGGAATAGGCCGACTCGTCTCATTAAAATTAATCACTTGACATGAAAGACCTACAAGCCCAAAAACCTAAATGCTTTGAATCGTGCCGCCTGCCGCTTCATGTTGAATCTATCAAGAGTCTATCTTCGTGCAAGAACTGTAATTGGAACTTGTTAACATTGTACCCATATAATTCAATGTCATTACTGATGCTTTTTATTGATATGTCTAAAGGTAACGTATACATATGTACAAATGTGGTCAGTTATAATAATATAGTTAAGTTTTTTACCTACCCTGCTATATGCGGTGTGCAGCGTGAAGCTAAAAAAAAAAGTTTTTAACCACAATTAAACTAGACTTACTTAACTAGACTAGAAAAAAACTTTTCTTATATATTTTTTTGTAAACACTGAATTTAATTAAAAAAGAATATGTTATGATTACTTTCATTAAACATATTTACAAAGCTTTTCTGATTACTAAAAAAATATTAAAAAAAGTAAGGTTTCTGCTGTGTTGACGTTTACTTGACAATGCCATTGACAATATAGTGTGAAGAAGAGTGGATTGCTCTCAATAATTGCCTGTTTGCTCACCGCTTCTTCAAAAACAAACATATAAATTTAGAATATTTTATAATAATTCATTCGCACATATATGATTGTAGATACTTTTTACTGCACAAAAAGTCTATCATGTTTAATTTCAGTCCTTTTTTCATTCACATCATATAAAAAAGAAAAGACCATTTTTAATGACCTTTCAACCCATTGATATATCTATCTTTTAATTTCTATACACATGAACTACGTTGGTACCGTTACAGTTCTATAGAATTCTTTAATTTGGTAAAGTGAGTTAGCAACCCTCCTCGACCCTTTCAAGTTGAAATTAGATGTTTTATTGCGAAAATCGGTTTATTTAGAAAGTTTTATAATGTTGTACTTAGTGTTTACATTCTATCATTTTAAAAAATTAAATAAACAACCGTTATACTGTTTTTTTTTAATATCACGGGATACAGACCCCGCATATAGCCAGGGTAGACATAGAGAACCTGAGAACCTAGTGTTTAGACACTCCGTTCCCCACTTTCCGCCGAATTGAGGTACTGCGTGCTGAGTGGCGGGACACACAGGAAATGAAAATACTAAATAATAAAGAAATAATAAAAAATAAGAAACTTTTACATTTCCTGGATTGGGAATCGAACCCACAACCTATCGCGTTTACAGTCGCACGCTTATTTATCTTCAGCAAATTAAATTATGAAAAATTATTTAAAATAATTTACAAAAGTTATACAGCTAATATAGTACCGTAATATAATAATTATACTAGAAATATGAAAATAATGGAAAGCCACTGACAATCAATACATGCGACGTGACGGTGCACAATCCTTGTTTTCATGTTTAGAGCACATTCAATTTGCCTATTGGATAACATCCGATCCTAAATAAACGTGTGCACACTTTGTTATTCCAGTCCATATGAAAATATTATAAAATATTGGCCATGTTTATTTTTTTACTAGAAAACTAGTATTATGAAGTCTCGATAACTCTCGGTTTTATAAACATTGAGTGATATTTGTAAGTTTTTATTTTTGTCTGTCCGTTGCTAAACTGTAATATTTTTTCTTTGACTAATGATAATGAATAATAATAATACTTTATTGCACATAAAAGCATACAAAAACTAATTGTAAGAATACATAGTACAGGTTATGTGCAATGGCGGCCTTATCACGAAGAGTGATCTCTTACAGGCAACTATTAAAATACAGAATTGATTTTAAGAATGAATGATAGATAATATTTATAATTTCTTATTTACTTTTCTATATACAATAAAAACACATAGAAACTAGATGACCTAAAGTGCAGTTAGTAAGTTTCTGAGTAATCTATCTTAGAACTATAACGTTGCCGTGGTTATAGTTTTGAACTTAATTATTAATAGTTCATATTTAAATAATATAAATCTGACTGGAATTTTTCCGACCGGAAAAAACAAGTGTCGTGTTCCGCCGCTTCTCTGAAGTAAACTAAAAGTTTTACCAGTAGGTTTTTACTATTTACCCCGCATTATGCAAAATGAGCAAAGATAAGAACTATATATTCCTTACAAAAAATAATATTAGATAGTATGATTTTGAAATTCTTGTGTCTTCTGTTGAGGCATCCCTCGGGAATGTCTCTTCATGGGCTGAATATTCAATTCAACCCCTTGAAGACACAAGTTTGCGCGTTGACCACCAAGAAAACCCCATTTGTCGTGTCACCAGTTCTCAAGAACACTCCTCTTAAAGCCGCGCCCAGTATCAGCATATTGGGCCTTAGCGTTTCAAGTGAGTGCCAGTATCCCGATCATCTGGCAAGCAAGGCCAAGTTGGCCTCGAAGAAACTGGGTGTTATCGCCAGAACGAGACAGTACTTCACGCCAAAACACCGTTTGGCCCTGTATAGGGCTCAGGTTCGGCCTCATATGGAATACTGTTCTCACCTCTGGGCTGGTGCACCCCAGTATCAGCTTGAACCATTTGATCGCATACAACGCAGAGCCATTCGAATCGTTGGGGACCCGGTAATCTGTGCAGGGCTTGACACTTTGGCGTTGCGTAGAGACGTGTCCTCGTTGTGCGTTCTCTATCGCATATATCACGGGGAGTGTTCTGGGGAATTGTTTGACCTGATTCCTGCCGCAGGATTTTCAAACCGCACAGTACGCCACAAGCTTAAATACCATCCACACCACCTGGATGCGTGGCACTCCAGTACTGTGCGGTTTCGAAGGCATTTCCTTCCACGTGCCACTCAACTGTGGAATGGCCTACCTGCGGCAGTTTTTCCAGGTCGATACGAAATGGGTACCTTCAAAAAGCGCGCCTACTCCCACCTCAAAGGCCGGCAACGCACCTGTAGCTCCTCTGGTGTTACAAGGGGCCGTGGGCGGCGGGGATCACTTACCATCAGGTGACCCGAACGCTCGTTTGCCTTGTCCTTTCCATAAAAAAAAAAAAAACAAATAAAATACTTAATAATCACTTACTGAAATTTCTATTGAAAATTATCATGATTTGATATTCAAATACATGTAATTAACTCCGTTATTTATGAATAAGAATATATAAATATAAATTTATTCTTAGAAAAGTTTTAATATAATAAATTATAGTTAATATTCTATCATGTAATATGTTAAAAATTACAAGAAAAGTTATGGTAATAAAATATTGAAAAAATATTAAGACTATCAAAGTAAACGCACGTTTACTCAATTAGCAGGCGTTTTATTCAGTTGAAACATATCAAACATTTTAGACAATTTGCAAACTGGTGAAGTAAGTAGAGCGTAATATGCTAAATGGAGGCAGTGTTATGTTAGGGGAAATTAAGAAGCAAAACAACCTTACTTTTCTCTATTTATTGTTTTACACTAATATTAACTTTCAATAGTTACGTCCATATGAAATTCCCTGATTATCTATATTTTTATTATTACTGTTCCTTTAAAAACAATTGAGGCAATCCTATAATCAAAGTTACTAATTTCTTCGCGGTTGCCGTTACGTCGTTTTCTTCGTCGTACAAGATAGCAAATAGGACTAGTCTAGAAAAGCAATAAATAATTATGTAGCTATATGGCAACTGCCAAGATGGCTTTAAGTACATATTCAATAATTTTAGACGAAAATAGAAAATATATCTATGCACTAAAGAAAGAATACAACGCTTAAACAACCCTATCCATTACTTTCAATAAAACTATATATTTTTTAAGGCAAGTGTTCCTGCCGTGAAACGTCAGGTGATTTGGTGTAAACCTGTTTACGTAATTACTGTGTACCGTTTATTCCGTGAACACTTAACCCGGTTTCTCAAACCACATCGACATATGCCAATTGTTTCTATGAGCGTGTTTGTAAAACATTTTTTTTCATAGACTTTACAAAAATTTTGGCTTTAGTTCGAAATATATGGTTTTTCCTGGTTTAAAATCGTTATCAGATCCTTTGCGGTTTTGTATACGGCTTTCATTTCAATATATCTCCGTAACGACTGTTTTAATTTCATTTGATGAAACACGGTCGATGCAAATTGTTTTAAACATCAGTATTGGAAGAGAAAAGCATAAATTTTACATTTGGTATTTTACTTTCTCAAAACGAGTAATTTATACTCGTTCGTAGTATTTTTAATATATTTTTTAACATAAATTTTTGGGCGAGAAAGATTTTGAATTAAACATATTTGTTTTAAAATTATATTAAATTTACTTGCCGCCTATCGTCTAAACCATATAAATAAGGCAGAATTATTTAAATTATCCCATTAAAGTGCGTAACGCATTATATAGTCATACGTGTGCGACATAAATAAGTAATCAAACATCGCTAATTATAATTACAACGATGGACGAGGTTACTATGATTGTGACATATAGAACATGTATATACCCGTATACAAAGGAAGTTTATATCAGTACTAAGTATAAATACATATATTCAATTGCTTTAAGAAGTGTTCACTCCATTATTTTATAATGAAAGATTACGCTTATTTGGGTATTGTAATTATCTCATTCAGAATTCTAATACATGCAATTTTACTTAAATTTGTAATGTACATTGTATTTTTTTTTATATTGTAACCAATTTGTAACAGAACTAAACTTCGCTTACGACTGTTTTTTAAATAAATTTGTTTTTCCATTACGCTACTCAATAATACATGATCGTCAAAATCCAAATTAAATACAATAATTGTTATTTTATGCAAAACAAATGTTTTTCATTGCGGTCATTCGTTACGTGCAAATGCATAACAATAATAAAGGTACATTAGTAGTCGCGTTCATTTTGTGGTTGTTTGCAAAACACCTTTGGTTTCGTTACTTTATAATATATTTATGAAATTTGCTTTGTACAGACAACTTGCCGATGACGGATAGAGTTTTTGTAAGTAGCAGATTCTCATAAATATATGGTTACGTACATATTTGAGAGGCAATATACGATAATTATTATTTTATTTGCCTGTTTTAGATCGAGAATTTGCTCAGACGGGCCCAACAGTCCTCGTAGCACAAATAACATACTTTCATACATTTACTTAAATAGCTGGATATAATTATATATTTATGTATAAAATAAAGTAACAATATCTATAATATTACAAATAATTCAATCCTACGAAAACATTGTTAAAAATAATTGCCTAGCATAATATACCTACTGTCAAATGTCACGTTAAGTTTACAACTAAACCCATTTTTCTTTTATGGTTAATAATGAAAGGTTCATTATTATAAAGAATTTTTGTTTTTATTTCAGGTAATTCTAGCGTTTTGTGATACATTCACCGGTAATGTCCAAAATGTTGTATTCAATGCTTCTATAATTTATGTATACTGAATGAATGAAATGAATTTGTCTTTAAGTATATTTCACTAAATAATTGTTTTAATTAGATATAAACGAAATTTAATGTTTTACGTTAAACAAAAGTAAAAGAGAAAAAATCCTAAAATGTTTTCATTTATTTATCCATAAAATAGGAGTGTTCTGCAAATACGTCGCGATAGCCATTTGAAATTGCACACCGTCCTATCGAGTTATTTATTTATAAATTCGTTTAGCAAAAAAATATTTTCGATGTAGAAAGTTGTTTGGAAATAGCGACTGACGCTATCTGCTTTCCGGTCCATGTAGATAACAGTCGAAATTCACATGTTTGTCTATGGTATTTATCATGTTGAGCAATCGTGACAAAAGCCTTTTTTAAAAAGATATAGCTATCTATATATATTTTAAAAAGGATCGCCACATAGATAAACATTTGACAAAAATGTTGATTGTTAAATTTAAATACAATTTTCTTGTTATTACACTTATGTAAATTTGTTAATGATAATTCTTTTTATCTTAAGAATTCTCTTTATAATAAAATTAAAAGAATTATCAGCTTATATCAAGTAAAATGCGTTTATTTTTTTAAATGAAACGATTTATCTTTGGCTATATATCTTGACAACGATAGCTGTAAGAGAGAGCAGTGTACTTGACTAAAAACAGTAGTAGTAAAGAGTAAGCATAAACATTAAAAATCTATCATATTTGTTATCTTTGAATATTTTAAACTTATTAGAGTTACACTTTACAATAGAACCTTGCCCTGCATTTGAAATATCGATTACGTACGTGTATTGCATTCCGTGAATATAGTGTAAAGATCGAACGAATACTGCTATTTTAAGAACGATTATTAAATTATTATCTATTTAAGGCGTAATTAGATAAAAAAAATGGTTATCCAATTTAAACTTCACCTAGTTATTAGAATGTATAGCTTTATTATAACGACATATTTAAAAAAATGGACCTGACAATTACAATGGTGAAACATGACCCTGAGATTAAAAACAACGGGTTATATGTATATTTTAGACAAGGTTTCTCCTAACAGTATTCTGATTTTCATGTCCCTTCTTTATAGATAGGCCTTAGGCTCCGGCTAATTTTAGGCTTAATGCTAATATAGAAGTGACTGCGCTAGATGCTCACTGAGAACTTCTGAGACTTTCATTGATGTTAAATCGACAACCGGAATCAATTTGTTATGATGTCGTTCGAAGAATAGAGGTCATTGCAAGTCCAACAAATGTACGCTGAAGAATGTGTTGCAAATCCAAAAAATGTTGTAGTTTTACAAGAAATGAAAATGTTACACTTATTATCTCGTGCCTTTTCTTTAATCATTCATTTTTTTAATAATATGAATCATTTAAAAACTGTAAGAAAATAAGTTGTGAAGTTAAAATGTAATTAGGCACAAGCAGAGCCAGATTCTGAATCTCTTTTAAATTCTTATAGCATTAATTAGTACGCGCTTGCCGCTTTTACCTCCTACGTCTTTAAACGAGCAATTCAATATTACTCAATCAATAAGCTGTTAATTGAATAAAATCGTTGGAAACACTTTTTAAATATTTATTCTTTTATTTTGGCAAAGAAAATCATTTTCAAAACATTATGAAAAGTATATTGTATGATAATTATATTACGATACGAGAGGAACATTTGAACCCCTTTACGAAAATACAATAAAAATACATTAAATTAATAAAATAAATATTACATACAATACAAGTCGTTGCTAAGGTGGCCTATATTTTAGGCGTCATCGAGCCTCTTTTTAATTATTATTTTTATATATGACTTTTATTTTGCACTAATATATTAGTGGTTTATTCAGACTGCACATCTAAACTGACAAGTGTCTTTTTTGCTCTTGTGATCATCTCAAGGCAATGAACCCTATATTTATAGCCATAATATCATATCATATACTATTTTAATTTAAAAATATTGTATATGCCATGTACGAGGAAGTTTTCGCAACTTATACCAGTAAAAGACTTCAAGTTGCATCGTGCGATTTGTTCCGTCCGTTGTTACGTAAAAGTACAAAATTACTGCAGTAGCAACGGCTGGGTTACTTTTGCTTACGCCCTAGCCACTTTTCTAGAAAAGAATTTTGTAGTGCAATAAGTAACCCTGTAAAATGGTCATATGAAGTCATACCCTGTGTTGCTTTTACATAATATGTGCATAACACGTCCGGTGTTTCGTAGTAGCCTATTACTAGGACGTGCAATTTGATCAAGTAATTATTAAAACTAATAAGAAAGTTGAAAAATTTGTAAATTGTAATTTATTCTAAAAATTACTTTTAATGTAAACTTTCAATTGCCTAAAGATAAAGTTCAGCTTTCAATTAAATTTCAGATTTCGTGTTTTTAAGTGATAAAAGAAGGTCATGAATGAAAAGTCCAATTACCTTAAAAACTACCGTACTGTACCGTACTGTACCTAATATAAAAAAATGTGAGATCTATCGTGCCGACGCTATCATATTCCTAATACAACAGGTATTATATTATACAGGTAAACTACCGTCCGAGCTCAGCCTATTTGGTTCAGCGTTAATTAAACCTACTTAGTAAATATCGTATTGTTGTCTAACAAGACTAATTTATTCATTGAATATGCGTTCAAATTATTCTAACGTAATCAATATGTGGAAATTGTTAGTTGCTTTTTAATAATAATTTATTAAATATAAAGTTCCATGGTGTGAAAAGAAATACCATAATGAAGGAAAACGACATTATTAATAACAATACATCTTATTTATTTATTTCCAATATGTATTAGGCAAAGTAACACTATTACTAAATTGCACTAAAATTGCTGTTGTTCATTTGTCTAATCATACCAATGTGGACCAGGGCTTGGTTCAGTAAATGTCTTCATTTCAGTTTATGTACGATCTTCGTGGTGCCGTTCGCTTAGACGACATTCTTGGCATACCGAATTGTCCCGTATACGAACTTTAGGACTCCCACAGTTTTGGTGTCCATTGGGATTCCTTGTCACGAGACATTTGGGGATTCAAATGCCACTTTTCATTACGTTGCTTAAAATGCGAGGATATAAGAGAAACTTTCACTGAACATTAATTATTGCTTAATTCAAATATATTCATCGTAAAAAAATACTAAAGTAATGAATAACAGATAAATCTCGTAATTTTTGTGATAAAGTAAATAAATTCCGCGTACCTATATCGATTTAATAAGTATTATACAAATACCAAGTGATATTATATTTATACATATGTATAATTTACTTTTAATTAGTTATGTAGTGATTACTGCTACATAACCGTGGTAGCCGCTAGCCGGTGACCGGTCAAAGCGATGCGGCGCAATGTTGTCAGAAATTACGCCTCTAGCGGTGATTGCAATCTATTCATGTACGTGACACAAAGCCAGAGAATGAATATCATCAGTATTAACGATACAACTTATTTTTCTAAATACGTTTATATGATAATTTTTTGATTCGCTTTATTTCTGCTGTTGAAGTCATAATGGTTTAGCTTTAGCTTTGACTGTAAAAGCAAAGGTCATGAGTTCGATCTCCAGTCGACTGAATGTTTTCATATCAATAATTTTATCGAACCGGATTGTTTTGACACTACTTATGCGGTAAACACAGTAAAACAATTTTCTTTTATATATTATTAAGATGGCTTCAAATATATACATATTGCACTTTCATAGGTCAGTCCAATAACATCACTTTCCATACACAAATAAAACCAATATTGTGTGGCAACCACAAGTCACGACCATGTCGCAATGAAGTGGTTCTCGCAACGCCTCGTGTTGAACCACATTCGGAAATGGACTGCTTTGTTCTAACTACTAAAACTCTATAGATTAAGTAACTTTATTGGCCTGGTCTGAAAACGAAAGTAATTAGAACATTTTATATCCTTCTATGTAAGATCTATGTACGAGAAGTGGTGGGACCTGAAACTGCATATTGTCTGTACCAGACTAGCTAAATAAAAAATAATTTAAAAATAATAGATTTAAAATATATTACTTATTAAAAGAAATGTATAACAAAATATTTAGGACACGAGCTCTTCTTTTTAAATAAATGAAGTTTTCCTTATTATACAATCTAGAAATCTTAAATTAGCCTAAATTCCAAAAACAAAACGACATGTTAAAATGTAAAAAAAAATATGTTGAAAACATAGTATTATCCATACCAAGCATATACCAAGCGTATATAAAGTGCCAAGTACTTATTTTAAAATAATTTAAATATTACTTAAAGGAGTCCAGTAATAATATTATTATGACTGGCTGTATTTTTAACATGGCATAATATTTTTAATGACGCTTGTTTGTCGTTAACACTTATTCTTAAAACAATAATATAGTTATTGTTTTATTATTATTAAAGAACGCATAACAACAAGTTTGTTACAGGATGCATAAACAATTCAACGAAATGTATTTTACTATCAATAGAATTAAATAAAGTTGACGTTATGGCGCAGCAGTGATTAACTGCACACGACTTTTATGTCCCTCGTCTTACTTATCCTAAACACAGTTGGGTTCCATTAGCCAACATACAACTACTATAAAATTTTGAGTTCATCCAAAGTTTTTAACTGAATATTCATTATTTTCTGAGAACACAGACGATTTGCAGGGGTTGGGTACATATAAATAAAAATTTTGAAATTATTAAGTATATCTTTATATTTCAAATATAATCATATTATCATCGTGGTGCAGAGGCACAAGAGTGCGGCTGTAAACGCGACAGGTTGTGGGTTCGGTTCCCACTCCAGAAAATGAAAATATTAAAATAATATTTATATGTTTTATTATGTTTTCATTTCTTTACTATGTATAAGACGAAGAGCGACGTTGAGTTCTACAAAGAATGCCTCAATTCGGCGGAAAGTGGGGAAAGAAAAGGTTAAAAGCGAACGGAGTGTCGTAACACTAGATTCTCCTGTTTCCTCTGCTTACCATACTATGTGCGGGATAAAGTGTGAAGCTAAAAATAATAGAAATATATATACTTTTAAGTAACAAGGTGGCTCTAGGTATGTGCTCTATTTACGCTCTCTTTTATGAAGTCGACATTTTAAGACCGCTTTTGCGCCATATGTGGATATAAACTTTATAGGATTTTATACTTTATTGGATTTTGCCTTCGTGTCAACTGCTTTATGAGCAACCAATGAAAACTTTAGTAATATATAGCTTTAACAGCGAACTTTTAAACTACTACTTTAAAAACAAATTCAATACACATCATTTCGATGAGTTATATCTATATACTTAAAAATAAATATTAAAATATATAATATACAGGTTAAACTGTACGTACAAATTTTCTAATATTAAATTTTACTTCCTTTTACTGCGTAATCAAACAGACTTTGATGTGGAACTGTGTTGTGGAGCTTGGCAAGGTTAATTTAGATACGTACGTTAATTTTTTACCTTTTCTAGGTCAAAGTTAACGCCTTAACACCTAATTTTGTAAGAAGGCGCAATATTATGGTAATAATACTTGCATTTAATACATTTACCAAAATTTTAAATATTTTCTTACTTAATAGGTATATTTAATTAAACATATAAATGTAATAGAATAAAAATATATGATAAAAGTATCTATAGTAACTTTCACCTGAATGTGAGTCGGCAGGTAATAAGGTCCCAGCATGACAGAAAACCCAAATGTTTACCTCAATTTATATCTTATATATTTTATCTATATAAATAAGGTAAAAGTACTACTAGCTTCGACACCGGATTATGGACCTTTTTGGGCGTTAAAGCTCATTTTACCCTTTTTCTTGTACAACGTTATGGTTTTACATGCTTTTGTCTAAAATGAAATATTTAGTTTCTGAAAAATATTGAATTTATATTTTTTATAAAAATATATATCTTGAGTGTTAAATATACTTAATGTCATAAAAGATTAAAAATCTTCTACTTACCAGTCCTATATTAGATAAACTGTAACTAGCAAAATGTTAGTTTTTTATGTTATGTTTTATCTGTCCTGCGTTGGGTAGTGTATATATAAACCTTTCGAGAAGAAATCAAATTATTGGTCTACCATTGCGTTTATTTCGAAACACTTAAGAAATGTATTATGATATTGTCAGTGTAATTTATTTTTATTACGAAAATATTATACAATTATAATTATATATAAGAGTAATATTGACAAATTATTAAATAGAAATCAATTATTGTCTACAATTGTTATTTTATATTGAACGATTCCTCATGTTACTACGCCCGCTCATGAAATTTTACTCGGAACCATTTAGAAAGTTCATGTACTTTGCCGGAACGATGCCAAATGCAATAAGTTTAAGTATGAACAGCATATATGAATATACCAACCAACCATACTGTTGTACCAATATGATTTCTTTATGATCCTATATCTAAGCTATATATATTGTTAGATTAATTATATTAAAGTAGGCAACCAAAAAGTGGGAACTCTTAGGGAACATATAGGGACACTAAGATCGCAAATGTAATGTAATGTAAATGTAAGTAAAAATATGTAACAGGACATACTACAACAAAAAGATACAGATATATTAAAAAAAAAGCGATTAATATCTGTAGTAATCTGAGATTTAGTAGACTAGAAATATTATTTATTCAAATACATACACACATGTAAAACAATACTTAGAGACACTGAAGGAAATTGAATTAGCAACTCATTAACCACTAGGTCAATTATATTATATTATCATAATATAAATTCAATATTATTAGCAAAATATATTTTTAAATATGCAAATGTTAATAAATTATTTACTTAATTGTAAATATAACATAATATATATATAGTATAATACGAATGTACTTTGCTCTCATTGTTTCGAAGTGTATGCTTAATTAATTTCATATTATATATTCATTTTATAAAAAAATGTTCAATAGTACACAATTAAACGGTGAATTACCTAAACAAAGCCACTTAAACCTCACGTTACGGATATCTATCAGTGTATGTATCAACTATTAACCTCCTATTAAGTAACAAAATAAGGAAAACAAAAAAGCTTGCGTAGGTATCACCCACTTATATGACAAAAGCAAGGTCAGATTCCGTTCTCACGCTGTTGTTTTAAAACAAGTCACAGTTATCGTGTACATGGTAAAAATTAAACTGTACCGTAGAACCATGAATGTTTTGCTCCCATACTCTGTTATACAAACAGACAGTATGCAAAAGCAATTTCAAAGTAACAACACAGTTCACATAGAAACAAAACGTGAAGTTTAGAAAATGTTGTTTTCAGTTTTTTAATACCGACATAAAACTTTAAAGATGTGGACGTATATGATATGCATAAATTATAAATAAATAAAAGTACTTTTTCTTCAGGTATCTTCAACGCAGCATTTACTGAGGTAGATTTAGAGCTTGTACGAATATTCTCTACGTATTCTCTTATAGGAAATATTGTGTATTGCATAATGAATATATGCTTGAGTAATTTTAATTAATTTGGAAGTAGTACGAGATTTAGTGGAAAGTGTGAAAAAAATATTTTTGGCTTTAAAATTGGTAGATACTAGATGTATAAATTGTTTCTATAGAGTAACTGAGACATATAAATTAATCATTGCATTAATTATATAAATTTCTCGTTTTTTTTTGTTCAAGTATTATAAAAATGTAGCAGGATAAAAAATTCAAGATCACTGTCAATGGAAATAATAATCACTTAATCTGTGACCACAACGAAGGTCAGTACTAAGGATATTTTTTTTCATATATTGTACTAAATTATACTGTGACAGATTTATAAAAATATCGGTGTCTATTGACGTATTCAGGGTTATGTTTTTATTCATTGTAAAGGCTTGACGTCATGGTACAATGGAAAAAGTATAAACACTGTATGCAGCCAAATGCAGTCAAATTATTGTTCTAATGAACAAAAATTAAAGTGGCTATTTAATTTATTACCCTCATGTTTAATACAGATTACCTTTATTTTTAATATCATTTACATTTAAGTATATTTGTTTATTATTCCTGTATCGGCTGGTAGTTGGTTTCATTATCTGTCGTGAGGAGGAGGAAAATTAGGTTTCGTTTACGAATACTTCGTGAAATTTCTAAGACCTACATTACTAAATTTTAAAGATAATATAAAATTATGTTTTTTTTTTTCATATCTATAATATGAAAAAAAATATATAATTTTATATTCAAATTATTTACATTTTCATAATTTAGGTTTCTTTTTCAGATTTAAAAATCCTTCTTCGTTGAGTAAATAAAATCGTTCTTATCCTCCACGATGGCCGCGGGAATGCGATACGCTGGCTATCTAACTATAAATTATTTTTACGCTACGTTGCCTTAGAGAAGAATATTTTTTATCTTCATCTTAAAGGAAAATACCCTCAAATATGAATCGTTTATTGAACAATGATCAGGTTTTAGTTCCTACAAGAGCGTATCGGTGTCAAGATCGTTAGTTCGGACTTACACGAGGTACAATTACTTTTGTCTTCATTTGATAGCTGAATGTTACTGTGACACAAAGGACTCGTTTAGACGACCTCGTTATTTAGTTTTCGATTTGGACGGACACAGGATGTGACAAGGAAATGTTTCACGAAAATATACCATTCCAAATGACACATGTTTTTATCTAAGCTTTTAATGCTTTTCTTAATATCTTTTATTGTTTTATCATGATCATTGAATATTATAGAGACATATTTAACATAAATTTAGAGATATGCATAAGTGTAGTGATTGTAGTTTTAAAATTTTTTGCTACTTTGAAATATTAAAAACATTAAGTACTTATACTAAGAAATATTTCTTACAATAATTCATTAAGTATATTACTCATTGGGAATATTGTAAACAAGTGGCGTAGATATATTCTAGCATTACAATCTATTTTTAGAACATAACATAAATCATAACACATTTCAGCCGTCATTATTATTGTTCATACAAAGCTATTACAAACAAATTATAATCACACACAAATACTGAAGACTTAACGAAAGAAAAACAAACACCTCCTTGTAAGCGAATATCATAACAAACGTAAATTTTTTCAACATTAAATATTGCTTTCGGAAATAAAAATTGGAATAAACTGGCTTTGACCGCGATTAAAGTCTTTGTTCTTGATTCTTGAATCACATGCCAATGGCACGTTAATTATAATCAAGTAAACATGTTATTGACTTATTGAGTTCAAAAACATTTCTTTAATTTTGGTATATGTAATGACGTATTTTTCTAATTTTTAATAGAATTATAAAGTTTTTAAGTTTCATAAACATATTTTTTCTGTAGAGATAGTATAAGCTAAATGTATTCATCATAATAGTCCATAGTCTATACTTATAGTCTAGACATGTAGAAACTGTCATTTATTTTGCCTAATAAACTTTTTTTCATTATCCAAACCATTTAAGGTAAATTGTATGTACAAGTCGTATTTGGGAAAAATTTATAATATATAATGAAGTAAACAAAGAATGGCGTTAAGTTTGTTCAAACAGCCCGCCCTATTTCTTAAATGGGTGGAAAGTGTAAAACAGATGCATTGCCATGTGTATGAATAATTGTGTATAAATAAGAAACTTATATATCTTATCCTATTTACTATTTCGATAAACACATTTATATAGCTACGATGTACATGGTTAGTTGAATGAGACGGACATTTGACCGTCGGTGTGTGTGGCAGTATTATCGCTAATTATCAATGAACTTGTATAATTGACGAAATAATTGCATGTTTCTTTGTAATTTCATTATGTTTATTTGTGGCGCCGCAGGAACAAAGTCTTACCATGAACAGGCGTGCCTTGTCTTTTGACAAGGCATGCCTGTTCATTATTATGTTTGAAAATGCAAAACGAATACTATAATTGTAACTACATTGATAAAATGCTATCTTATAAATAATTTATTATATTTTCTAATATTTACGTAACAAAAAAACAATGTAAACGCATACAATTTAAATCAAGATTATTTTAAATTTTCTATAGTATAGTTTTTATTTTAATACTTTTGTAACATCTGTGAAGCCACTTTAGCCGGGAAGTTGTGTCCCCAATGTTGCGTTGCGTTGCTGTCCGCAGGATGTCATGCTCGGATGGGCAGCGAATTATTGGTATGCGAAGTTCTTTATTTCACGGCTATAATAAGTGAAAAGATAAGAAACGTTATATTGCAGAATAATCGGCTATTTAAAAAACTTTCATATTTAAACCTGCGTTAGTTTAAATTGATACGGCGCAATTCCCCGCTTTTTGTTTCAATAAATAATAAGAATCCATAAAACGAAAATAATAGTTGTTGATGTTTCAATCGCTACTTATGACTTACATGGGTTTTCAATTCATTATTAATTATAACATTATGTTAGTATTAACAATTATCAAGTATATTATGTACTTCAAACAAATAAAAAATATAAATACTCTAGTTTTTTAGGAAAAAAAAGATATGATTAGATTTTTTTCGTCTAATATTATTTACGTAAACTAATAAATCATACAACTTGATTTACAATGAATTCTCACTACTATGTTAAATTTAAAATAAATATTGCAAAATTTAATAATATATTGGCTGTTGATTTTTTTTGTTAGTGACTCTTAATGGTAGCGATTATAACAGTAATGTAACTATTATATTTTACATTTCAAAACTGAATTATCACATTATGTTCATATTTTAAAATGAATGCACTTACAGTTGGAAGTATATCTTGTATTCTGTGTTGAATGTCTCTTTAATATTTAAGCTCATTTACGGCTCATTAAGCCGAGCGGTTTACTCAGCTTTTTTGCCCCTTAAAGAACATTTTACCTGTATGAAATGAACGTAATTTTTAGTATGTACACTGAAAACGGGGATAGAATTTTGTAAAACGTTGAAATAAAATTACTCTGGTGCGGGATTTATAATCCGGAGATTACTAGGGCCCACAAGCGCGGGAGGAACACGTCAGCCACCTCAATAGACTTGATTAATAGTCTTGCGATAATCCCACAGGTCGAAGCTTTCGTTTTTCCCTACAACAATGAAGCTCGGGAAAGCTTCAAATTCGCAAACCCACGTATTTCCTAAGGCTTTACTTTCATATTTTTTATATTTTCGCGTTTTTGTTTAGCCTAAAACATTATAACTGATGAATACATAGGTATTGTACATCAAATTCATTCCTTTATCAATCAAATTCAGGAGCTCAACAACTATTTGTATCACGTAGATTCTAGATTCTAGCACTATTAGATAAGGCACTGATCCATAGGTCTTGAAATTGATCCTCTCATATATCAGATTATATTATAATAGTATTATACAATTGATTTGGTTGATGGAGTCCTGTAAACAGTATAGCCGATACAAAATTATTATAATGATATATTTCTCGATTGTTGCCTGTTCCCTCAGAAAAGTAAATCTATAAATAAAAATTAACAAAGAAATGTGATTATTATCTCTCCTTTGTCATTTAATTGAGTCGATAGCGGTTTACTGTAATCCCCCAAATGCTCCCGCACCAATTAGTTTTCGCCGGCGTCTTCGCTTTATTGCTTCTTTCTTTTACAATCCTCATTTATTCCGACAATTTATCTTCGTTTGTGTGGACATTTTGTTCAATATATGCATCTACTGACGAACTTCCTTGACTGCGAACCAGTGCATTGTGTAATTGTAAACAGTTAAAACAGAATGTATGCACATCTTCAGAAAAGAATATACTGCCTGCATTTGAATGTTTTTTTAATGTATATATTTATAGTTTTTAAGCCCAGACAAGACTTAGAGTATAATGGACTTTGAAAATTGAAAAACAATTGCATTGTTTTATACAATTGATTCAGAATTATAATTGACCAGCTAATCTAAAAAAAGGAAAATGGCGTCTTAACAAAAGTTGTTCAGCTTCAACCTGACAGTCTTAATATTGTTATGTTGTCTGAATATATTAAATGCAATAAAAAAAACTGATGAGAGTAGCACTCTATTATACAATAGCAGGGCGGTGTCAATTTTTGAAGAAGTATTTCACTACCCCTGAAGTGTTATACAAAATTGAATTATGAGTTGCGATATCCAGGCGGATGTTGACTCTTACGTCACTTAAGCAGATAGAATTACAAAGGAATTTGCTAAAACAAATTCATTTTTAAAGATATTCTTTCTTGGTTACAACGAAGTAAGTAATTTCATCTGCAACTCAAGAAATATTAATTTAACTTTTGATCTAACAACGTGACAAAAGTACTGTATCTTGAGTCTCAAGTTATTATGATTTGATTAAAAGTGACATTGAAGATAAGGCTGTAAAGCAAATAAGGTAACGAATTCATTCAAAATTCAAATATAGAAAACTTTCCAACTTAAAAGCAAAAATAATAATAATAATAAGTGAGTCGATATTATCATGGCATTATGTATTTATTATTGTACAGAGCTTTCTGGGTTCGACTTCCCCAGAGAAATATTTAAAATATTTTTTTTTTTACTAAACTCAGAGTTTTAATACTTAATTTGGGATAAAATATACGTAAAAGCAAACAATTTTTTATATATTTTAAGGAGAAGTTATTATATATAACTTATCCTTAAAATATATATGAAATTAACTCAATTATTACTGAGTTTACCTGATTTCGACATTTATCATCGCTGAAACGCACAAGAATTTCGCTCCAGATGAGGTTCTCAATCGTTAACGGTTATCCAGACCGGACCCTTTACCTATACTTTTGTTAAGTATTGACAAGGGATTCAAGATTAGTTTTGTATAATTTTAGGTTTTTAATAACAATACCACAAGAACTAGAGTATTATTTTTATATTATACGTATATGGATCTGTATAGTTTACATACACCAAGTACCAAACCAATATAAAATAAAGACATTTTTGTTTATCCAAATTTGTCCTTTAGCTTCATTTCATCTTTTGTATTATGATGGTAGGCAGATAGAATACAGTGATGCCAAATATTCCTGTATTTCAACTAGTTTCTATTTTCTGCAAGATACTCCGGTGGTCTAAATGTAGAGACATATCGAGTTAGCTTGCGTAATCCAATGGTTTTGCTTTTTCTGTAAAGGTAAGGAATAAATATTAAATGAGTTTTGACCAACTATCATGTGTAGGTATAGACATATTGTATATTTATAATAATCATTTCCCATTAATAATATTATTATATCAAAATAATTTTAAAAAGCATAACTAATTGTTTCTACATACAAAACAAATGTATAGAAAATATTATTAATATTACTAGTATTTTTTCACCAGTGTGACTAATTGTCCACAACTGACGTCTATATTTATTACGTTTCTTTGAACATACAGAATTCATGTTGCCTATTCTAAATAAGGAATGGCCGTTACATAAGCACAACAGGCACTTTTACCGCGTGTCACATCTGGGACTTTCTAATTCATCAGATGTGTGTGGTCAAAAAAAAAAAAAAAGATTGTAACCCAAAATTTATACAGATAAATCCTGGATGGACTAAACAAAACACGGTTCATGCTCCTATTTTTTTTGTAGTTGAACAAATATTTTTACCCGGTCTGAGATGCTAAAAACATTGGTACTCTATGAAATGCTCAAAAGTCTGATGTAAATATTTTATTTTTCCATGGAAATAAGTAAAATAATAGTTGAAATATATTATTTAAAATTGTGTAAACAAGTAGTATATTCAGTCCAATATAATAAGAAAAACTGAGAAAAATTGAAACCTATTTGTATACAAAATACTGAAATATCAATGTATTTTTACGAATAAAAATTCCGAGGCCTTTCACTGTGTGTTTTCTATGTAAATCGTAGCGAATGAATAAAGAATCAGATATAAATGTATCCTTGCATCGGCAGAGCTTTATCGCTTTTCGTATTCAAATGTTTACATGATTGTTTTGTAGGATACATGTTTTCGTTATGGTTATTTAATAATTCTTTTGTTTTTATTTTATTATTTTGCAAATTTATAAAATTTGCAATGAAATTAATACCATTTTATTTGAAAATGTTCATTTCTTCGCATGTCGGTATATTCTTCCATCCATCGATATAAGTATATTCCAATAGAACCACAATTCGTCGTAATTTATTTGGATTTATTAGCTTTGTTTGAGTACTTATTATGATATTATTTAAACAATTATATAAAATTTTATCATCTGCTCAAAACCGATTATTATAACTTAATATTTTAAAAAGTGTCATCTGACGACAATGAATAGATTTCAGTTAACAATATTTTCAGTGAAAACATATCATATGGTAAAATATCACCAACACAAAAATAATGCCAAACTGTCTGTGAACCAACTGGAGCGGTTTGTGGCACAAACATCCTGTGATTGTTGCAACCCACGTTAGCCGTTGAGAGAAAACAGATGTCTTTCTTCTATTCATCTTCGATAAGTAAATAATAATTTTGCACATCATATTGAAAATTTTCAATTTCATAAAAAGTAATAATATTTAAGAGTGTTACGAAAATTAATGGACATTAATTATCGTAGTCGTAATCATAATCAAAAATTGCTTTTGCCAAATTGCCATCAGACAAGCAGTTACAAATAATATTATATTTAATTAAAAAACGATTTAATACAATATTATGCTTTATGTTCTTGTATTCTCAAGCTTCGCGATAAACTTGATGAAAATCCGTTGCTTATTTGAAGTAAGAGAATATGATGAAACTTTTGTTAATCAATGTCTGGCTCAATTCTGACGTATCTAGTTGATGTGACTGTTCGGAGTACATTGGAGTACTAGTTAGTAGTATAATACAAAGTCGGCGTATTATCTAAAACATATATTTTTTCAGCTTCTTCTTAGGGTAGATGGAGATAATTTTAAAGTATGTTACAAAGCTTCATTCTAATAATAAAATTGTAATTCTTAATTAATAAAAAAAAGTCCAACAGTAAATCATTAGAACTACAAATTTATACTTAAAATATTTATGATTATTATTATTTTCCTAGTAAGTATTGATTTTTAATACTAGAATTAAAACTATTACAATAGTAGAGACAATATTAATGGCCTTATGACGATTATTTGTACCTGTAATAATATATAATGAATGATTCTATTAAATTAATGTGCCGTTCATCGTCAATGCAGTTTGCAAAATCAATACAGCAATTACCACCTCATATTTGATTAACAGTTACAAGTCTAACAGTTTTTGGATATTATCATTTTAGATGTGTGTTCTGTATTTTATAATAATAAAATAGTAAAGGATACTAATTAGGATTGATTAAAAAGATGCTAAAATCCCAGTTTCTTCTATCACGTACTCTAATACGTATATGTACCTCGTTAGTGGAGTCAGCAGACATCTTAGCGACACATAACTTTGCCCATCGTGACCGAATTGAGATTTGTATTTAAAATGTATACGTTTCCATCTTGGAAAGTGGAATTCAAGCCTTTGCGTTCCGACACTAAAATTCTTTTGCTTACGTTATGGCAAATAGAGATGAAATATACTCTAATCGTTATGCTTTTATTTGGAATTTGCATCGTATCTACCTTAAAGCTCTAAAATTAACGTAAATAAAAATTCACATCGTAATACCCAGTCAAACTAAGCTAAAATTTGTGCTGCGGGGCGCTTTTGTGGCAATATGAATAGGGAGTAAAGTTTGATTAACCAGACCACTCGACGCTAAATCGTCCTAGGTATTGCAAAGTTCCTAAATTGCGAGTTTGACGTGTGTCAACCGCCACGCGTCATAGGTTTTTTGGGCACCCGACTTTTAACTAAAATACAGTCCGTTGTAATTTAGTTTCGCTTTGTATTTTATCGAGCACAAAAACTGATAAATGCATCACACGTCCTATTGTGCCTATTGTGTATTTAGAGAATATTCCAAATTTACGAGTTTCCCGATGTTTGGAATATGAAATATGATTTTTGTTTTTGTTTTTCAAGCTTCTGCTATTACACGTATTCAATTACAATTTTGTTTCAATAAATAGAGAATGTTGTTATTTTTAACAAAATGATAAAACAAATCCAATTTATTATAAATTAATTAAATATGGGAGAGCTTCTGAGATCGATTTCGAAACATACTGGTATAACTGTGGTTATTCTTGTTATATATAGGTATGAACGCTGTAAGACATATTTTATCAAATAGTACTAATTACAGTATACTAAGAATAATTTAACTATTATTATTGTTTTATAATTATTTAAGTTCAAATTTGTACAATACATGAACATATTTTAGATTCATGTCAAAATGTTTTACAAAACGCTCCACACATGGCACATCTACGCTTGTACTAAGCTATCATTTTTCACACCCTAATCCAAAGACGGGGCTCGTCAAAGGGAGCGCTTATCGAGGGTCCTAATTTATTTCCTTGGGATTTCATCGTGATATTGTCATAGGCGTGTCATCCTACATTTCTGGAAAAAAACGTATATTGAACGTATCATTCGTACAAAATTTGCTACATTTGCTGCGGAACGGGATGAAGGTAATAAGGGGAAATTATCCTCGTCATCATTTTTTTTTATTTCGAACCTTATTTTAGATTAACGACAAGTAGGGACTATTTTTGAGGGAAGATATTCAAATTATATTTATTTTATTAAGTTTTTACTGCTAATAGTAATATAGATTACTTTGTACTAAATTACTCATACACCCTATAAAGTTGTTAAGTTATGCCATCCTAAGTTGTAGTGATCATTATCCATAAGTGAAGATACATTTTCTGCTACTACATACAAACATCTGTTAAATTTATCCGTACATTCAATGTCTTGAACCTGAGGATTGCTGACAATTAAGATAAGATCATCTTGTAATAGAAACTCAAGTAGTATGCCGGATATAACTGCATGTTTCAATAGTAATACGCTTAACAGCTTGTGAATCACCTAAAAATTTCCACTCGATTCATTGTATGTGCATTACAACATAGTGATATTGACGCAATAGTATAAATAGTTTATAGAATTGATGACCTATAACAACATAATGTTTTCTACCATTACAATAGCCAAAGCTTGTATTGCTGAAATTTACAAGAATTATTAAAATATTACCAAATTACAATCCTTACTGACTCAACTCATTATGGAAATTATAATAATCTGAAATTTACAAAAGCGGTGGTATTACATTCTGAAGTTGGCCAGCTTTTAAGGTATGTTTCAAGAAATAAAAATAACATACTCACCACGCAAAATCGAAAATACATGATAATACGTTTAATGTGGATGTATTTACTTATAGCGGCTCAGTAGATTGCTACCACTGTAGCATCTATTTTTATGGCTTAAAAAAGCTAATTGAAGTTACAAAAATGTTAAGAAAAAGTTAGACATGTTATGTAACTTTTTTGCGCACAAATTTTGTTCTTTTCCAAATTACAATAGCTTTTCATTATTTTTTATTCGCTTATTTGAAAACAGGCTTTCCTTTCATACTTATTAAGGTTGTTTGATAAAGTCGAGTTAACTAAGGGTACACTCTAAGTCCTCGAGGGCATAATTAGCGAGTAGTGAAAACTTGCAGTGCCCTCGCTAGTTCGAAATGTCATCCTCCCTTGATATTCAAAATACTGAACCAATAGCTGCTTTCACTCTATGGAACACATTTCTAGTTGATTATTTGAATGATTCCAAAATAAATTAAAAATGCGTATTATATTTTATTTTAAAAATTTAATATATGTATAACAAATACTTAGTTTTATGTTTATATATAATAAATATATATTTTTATATATAATATATATATTTTATATATAATAAATATATACTTTCTATCTGCAAAATAATGATAATAGAAAATTATTAAATATTCCCAAACGCTACACGACAATAAGACTCATAAATAAAGAGCGCTCGACAAGTAGTATATCAATGATTATGGATTTTATTGGTTCCGTGGTTGATGGAGCGTAGCCTGTCTGGATGATCACGAACGGGGATTTCGTTGAGAAATTGCTCTTTTTTTGTTAATATATTGTTCTTCCTCTAACACTAGTATCCCTATTATTTAAATTCTTTTTGTTTTATGTTGCTCGTTTCTTTGGTATAAGTATAACGCAACTATGCTATAATTTATTTTCGAATAATAAAATTGAACCTGTAACCACATTTCGTTTATTAACTTTACAGCTTATTACAAAATCTGTCCAAATTTAATATAAATACTCTTTGCACAATAACTACGTTTTCTTGTTCAATTTCGTTAACAACTAATTTATTATTACTTAATAATACGTCCTATACTTAATTATCAAATGTTATCAAGAAGAGCCCATTAAATATTAAACGCTGTGGGCCAATAACGACGCGTGCGCACGAGAGTTTTAATAAACACGTAAATCAGATAATTAACCCTCGAGCCCTTATTAACATCGTAAATTTTACGGTCGACGTCACAACATATGTGCGGGCTTAATGTGCACACAATGTATGTAACTAGCGGTCTTAAGTAAGCCAGGATCGTATAAGCCAGATACTTTAGAACAATATCCAGGCTTTAAATTGTTCTGGATTTGCATAATGATCCCTCGAATTGATTCATATTGAGTTAACCGACAAGAAACTTTATGCGTACTAAAATATGGTGTGGTGTAAAATGAATATTTCAATCATAACATGTTTTATTAATAAACTTTGAATCTTTTAAGACTGGGATATAAATGAAAACTGTTAAACTCTTTCATTATAAGATGTAATCTCGTAATAAAATGAAAAGTGTGTCTTAATTGATATCTATTACGCCTTTACGTCGCATAACAGCTACATATGATATTGTTTATTTTTAATCGATTTTTTTTATGCCTGTATAGTTTTTGACAGGGTAAAAAAAATATTACAGAGTGCGGGTCTTAACCGAGTGGGGTTTGTTTATAGATCGCGTGGCCAAATCCATTATGAGAATAGAATGACTCATCCCATTTTCACTGTTCAATTTATATATGCAACAGATGTCACATGTTTTATAACAATGTGAAGTACTCACTACTAACACTACTGCACTGTCAACAAAAGTACTAGTTTACAATATGCGATTAGTTGATTAACAATTAATTGAGATAAATGTACATATACCTGTGTAACAAAAGTTGGTAAGTAATTACTTGTCCAGGTTTTAAAAAATACATTGAGAAAACTCTAAAATTTAAATACTTAAACATCGGTCGAAAAATTTCAAAAGTATAAAAGAAATGACGGCAAACGAATGATATTGTACGGAGTCTCATTTATCAAAACGTCCGAGGACCAACAACTAGCACCGCTTCATGCCGAACTTATCCAATGAAAAGCTTTGCTTTTTTTATTTAAGCCGAGCGATCTATTTGATACCACGAAAGGGTATTTGTTTTTGACAGATGAATCCTACTCAAGAAAGGAAAATATAAAATAAAGAAATTGATCCAGTACTTTATTAAAATGTCTAGTCTTTTGTATTAATGCAAATGTATAAAATGAAGATCCTGTGTTAAAATTAAAGATTTCGTACGTGACTTGGACAATATGTCTACGTATTATAATTTCCAAACCAATTAACATTATAAGGGCCTCTTCCTAAAGGGGTCAGACGATATAGGTCGATAAACTCGGATGCAGTCAGCCACGACTCAGGCCAATCACTCCATGCTTTACAATTTTTTTCTGGACGTTACTATTGTACTCATTTTTGTTGCATCTGCATTTGTACATTTTAAATGAGATAATTCAATTATCATGCTAAGAGAAGAGACTCATTCTTTCAACTTTTAATCCTTATTCGCTTATAAGATTTTATTGTAAGACAGTCATGAATAGACGAAATAAAACGAAGAAATATAAACACTCACAAAGAAACCATAAAAGCTATACGCTTTGAAGGACTAAGTACTCGTTTAATTAGCAGATTTTTTTTCTATAGGATAAAATTTTTTTTAATTAACTTTGAGTATGACCTTTGATGTCCTAAGATTCTATTAAACGCTTTATAAAATAACTGTGAGGTAGAACGACATCGTATATGCATAAAAATATATAGGTATATAAAAGTCTTTTACCATTTACTTTAATGAAAAACTTTATTATTAAACTTTTCGATTTTAAACTTAGGCAGCTCTTACAAATTAGGCTAGTTTTAACAATATATGCTAAAATAAGATATTCCTTTTATTTAATTTGTATATTTTCAATGTGTAGTGATCCTAATATATGTGCGCCAAATCTGATTCAATTTCCAATACGATGTTTAATTTAAATGGGGTTTGGGAGAGAAAGCCGCATATCATTTTGAAATGTTATATGCGTGCATAATGCTAAGACCTATGAAATATATTTGTTCATATATGTATTTATATGAAAATACTTATATAAATGTTAATATATTTTTTTTTACGAAATTAATATTAAAATAGGCGTTTCTACCTCTCAATTTTTAATTAAAATAAAACATGTACGTACTGTTTAAATAATTTAATATAATATAAAATTTGTATTTTTAGATCCGGAAGAGGTGCAGCATATGCATGTTCGGAAGGGGAAGGTAATGCTCCTAAATCCTGTTGCGGTCGGCCACCGCTACGACTATGTGTCTTGTTCCTGGGCGTCGTCGGCGCCTGTCTGGTGGGCGCAGGCGCTGTACTAGGGGCCCTCAGGCCGCATCCACGGGCACCACTCACCTTATTATTACTTATGATAGGTAAATACTTTATATATTATATAGATGCTATTCATACTATATTTCTTTTAACATGTTTTTTAACTCCGTCCTCGTCGTCTTACCGATTGAATTGCTTGAAAATTTAAATAAAACTAATAAAAGTCTTTGTTAGCACATATGAAAGTTACACGTAACCCGAAAGTTCGATAATGGCTACTTTAGTTTAAAGCTTTGTTGTAGTCATGAAATTTCATAGCATGTACCGGATATACTTGCAGGATGACCAGGATAAAGAAAAATATTTTGAAGCGTGTTCCTTTTAGTTTCTATCTCTAATAATCTTATCTATGAAACAATATCAAATAAGATATATTTGATATTGTTTCATTAACTTTTTATATTTTTATATAACATAATATATATGTTCTTACCATTAATATCTGTATTAATTATACACAAGTAATACCCAAAAACATAATTTTTAATTTACACATTCTTAATTATGTATATAATATTATATAGTATTTACAAGAAACACATCGGATGTATGAACAAGTAGAACCCACAACGCTTTTAGCTGGGCCAGTCGCTGTTTTGTTATAAATAAAAAAAAAACTATAAAGCTTTCTAGCGGCTGAGGAAATTTCTGAATCGAGAAATTTTTTCTATGACAAAGTGTTTGATCGCTTAACAGTTCGCTTCACGTTTCGTGCCATGTTTTTTCTTTTTACAATCGATCAAAGCCGTCTTGTGCCGCCTTCTACATAAGCGAACCGAATTAAATTGAGTGTTAACTACACTTATCAGTTGTTCGTAACTTCTCCCGCTTTAATATTAATATAGGCTCGAACCTCGCGTCACCGGTAACAAATGGCTGTCATTAAGCGTTAAACAATTTGGGGAGCTTCATTGGATATTCGTCCTGCATATGACAATAACAAGTCTGGTCGAAATCTCATTACATCATTCACAAAGTCGCCTCCGCCCTTCACCGGGTGAAGTTTTCAATTAAACTTCGAATGAGTTTTGAAGCAGAATTAATTGGATTTTCATTAGCGTTAGGGACAAATGATGTTGTTACAGGGAAGCAATCTATTGTTGTGTCGCTGGAGCAATTTGTACGCGTCACTCAGCTGGGAACTTCACACATCAACATGGATAGACGTACTATCCAAATATTCGTTGCACTCTGTCATATGGAATTTAGTAACGTTCGTAAAGTGCGATCAGAAATGCCGACACAAAATTACCTAGCCGACGGGAGATATAAAGGGTAAAATTTGCTATACTCGTGACTCAAGTGAAAATTAACATCGTCTAAGTTGTGTTTCAACGCAATGTTTCCATTTTATGTACCTAATGTTGCAACGCCCGCATCTGATAAAAGCTCTTATAAAGACAATTTTGCTTTTCACTCACTATACACTAATAACACAGGTGCGAGCCATTAGCGCTGGAGATCAAAGCGGAACGTATTGTTCGTAATCACGAGCTCGAAAATAATTATCTAAACAGTCGCTTACCTACATGCGTTAATGGCTATTGACCCTACACAAATATTACTTATTGCTTTGTAAGAAAAAAATGAACTTTTATAGTTATAAAATAACTGTAAATATTACAGTTACCCGCACCCTTATGTCATTATATGCTTGAAGCTTAATTTTAGGTATATACTTATAAAATATTTTTTACAGGTATCGGTGTAGTGTTGGTGACGGCGGCTGGTCTTGCGTGGAGATTGGGTGCGCGAGATGCGCCTTGTACATTATTAGGTTTACGACGGGCTTCATGTCGCCGACTTGTACCTCGTCTGCCCCCAAGCTATGCTCGTCCACATCATCCATATGCAGCTATGCTGTACCCGGAGTTTCATTATAGGCCCCCGCCACCGACTTACCAAGCTTCAATGCAAGAGTATAGACTCAGGTATGCCTGTCTTATATTAAAAATTGTATTTAATACTTACTCGCATATATCTAAGAATCGAATGTATGTAATTAGATTTGAGAATAGATTATCAGTTTGATTTGAATATTGTCAAATTTTCAAAATAAAAAAAAGCATAAAATTTTAAGAAAGAACACCATAACACTTTAATCAACCATAACATCTATTTTCTATAACTTCTTTTGATACCAGTACGTATTTCATACATAAGCTAGACCTTACTTAATCTGACTACGAACTTAGCTACAGTAAAAACAACGAATAACAAACCATGAAACAATAATATCCGTGAATAAAAAATGTAAACGTAAAAATTTGTAAA
Organism: Philaethria dido; assembly: GCA_033558755.1. Classification (NCBI taxonomy): domain Eukaryota; kingdom Metazoa; phylum Arthropoda; class Insecta; order Lepidoptera; family Nymphalidae; genus Philaethria; species Philaethria dido. Next base: position 775,914 of record JAKGSA010000177.1, read on the forward strand.
TAGTAAGCTACTTCAATATATAGAAGCATAATGTTAAGTTTGAACAGTTACAGTTGAACGGACAAAGTTGGATATGATAATGGTTCCGTCAAATGCTATTCTCCTTAACTAGAATACCTAAACTTCTAGTACTAAAGTATTTATCTTGACCGTTTGTTTCAGGTTACTTCTCCTAGACAGAAGTGCGCCCGCGGTATCGCCACCTCCCACATACAGGTCTAACTCAGCTACTCTAGTCAGGTATTACTTCTATAAATTCTGGTATAATTCAAAAATATTATAAAGATTAAGAAATGGAAAGAATTTTCTCTATTTCTAAATAATGGATGTGAAAAAGAAACTAAAATAAATGAATGTATTTATAGTAGTGACGCGCTCTCGTTTCGCTGAGGGCTCGATGACACTTGTAATATACCGTCGTATTGAAATGAAATATTTTCGCGAAACTACATATGTCTCAAATAAATACATATTACATTACATTTATTCTTTTGTAACCTTTTCTTATAACTTGTATCTCGAGTGGGATATTAGAATATCCTACTCGATTATTGATTTATTAACATACTGAATTACAAATATATTAATCAATTAAGACTAATATTCATAAAATACACATTGGACACATTTTTTTGTCTTATTTAACATTTTTGGTACAATTTTTGAGATACATGATCTATGATACAATTTAAAAATATGTAAATAAATAAACAATATATTATCACAGTACCTTCAGCTTATTATAGCACTCGTAAAACATAAAAAGACAACAGGAACTATTAACTAGTGCGCAAAATATATATTATACCTAATTATAATACATATATACTTGCATATTTTAATATCATCAATTTCATTAGCATGTATGTACTTTAAAGGAATCATTTACTTTAGTCTACTAAATAAAATATATAACTTTACAGAGGAACAACGGGAGCTGCGTGGTGTGGGTCCGAGTATAGCGGCCCCCCGTCATATCGCGCCCCGCGGGCGGACCCCCCTGTTGTGGTTACAGACACGCTGCCCACACTTACTCCGCTAGACCTCAAATATGCAGACGATACCATAGAAGCTCTACCCAAGCCTACAGAACAAGAAAAAGATCCTGACGAGCATCTCGTGACAATAGTTCACACAGAAGCACAGCCTGTTATCGTCACCGTCTCAGGCTCGCCGGCGCTCAACGACACGCATATACAACCGCCTTCCGAAATCGACATTCTGGCACACTTATAACAAACCAGTGGACTTAAACTAAATTATGGTTTGTAGTGATACTTCGAGTGCTATGTGATTACTGGTGCCCATAAGAGACTAGAATTTTCTAGCGTAAATACAAAATGAGTTCACGTACATTAAAAAATAAAATTACAGCAGACATTGTAAACGGAACGTAGATACGGTTTTCAATTTCCGAGGGAATAGTAAATAAATAAAGTGAGTTTCGCAGAAATTGAATATTGATTGAAATCAAAAGCTTTGCAATGATAATTTGAAATAATATCGAGTTCATTTGTATGTTCCATTTAAACTCTCAGCGTTTCGTTTGAATTGGGAGTATTAAGTACCTTATTATCGTGTAGATAAGTGTTATATTGTAAATAAAATGCACTGAATATAAATTGATTTGCTTGATATTAGGTTAGAGAGCGCGCCCTGTATATATTAAAGATGAGAGTTAAACCAAAACCGTCACCATAATGTACAACATATAAAGTTTTAAATACGTAGTGCCAATGGTTGTTTTACTTACGATAATTTGTTATTGCTAATAGCTTGCTACTCTTCTCTTTGTTTAAACGAAAGTAAATTACACAACTTATCTCTAATGTCATTTTAATAAGAGTAGTGGTTACTTTAACAAATTGATTAAATATGACTTATTTTATGAATTTAGCATTTACTTCTTTAGCCTTCTATTGCTTGTATTTATATTTTCGAACGATATTAATATTTAAATAGTATGTAAGGAATAGATTCATTTTTATTTTAATGTAAATAATTTGATATTACTCAATACCTACCAAGAATCGCCGGAACGACAGTACGCAAATAACCGTTAACCACGTTATGTTATACGATTTATAACAAACTCGTACATTTATGTAAGAGTTGTTATAATTCTTATACTATACTCACAGATTCTTGTATTATATTTACGGTATAATTAACAATTATATTGATACGATGTACATAATATTATTTGTAATATAACAATAAGTAAAGATCTTTAGTCAAAAATAACATATTTTTTATTTCAATACCTATCGTACATGTTAAACGTTGAACAACTATTTTAATTAGTTGATATTTTGTCGAATTATTATTTATGTGTATTTTTTAATTAAATTATTATTTTTTTAGCTTCACGCTGTATCCCGCATATATCAGGGTAGACAGAGGGAACCTGAAAACCTAGAGTTAAGACACGCCATTCTCTTTGAATTTCAATACCGTTCCCCACTTTCTGCCGGATTGAGACATTGCGTGCTGAGCGCATTGCCTTGTTACCAGAACCTGGAAATGAAAATACTAAAAATTATTTAAAATTTTCATTTAGCCCACAACCTGTCGCGCTTTTTTTTACAGTCAGCTTTACAATCGCACTTGTGCCTCTGCGCCACGACAGGCGATAATTATTATTTGTACAATTATAATTTGTCTTGGACTTTTGCTTGAAAATCTGAATCATATATACTTATTCAATCATATTTGAAGTAATATACTTTTAGTATTATAGTTTACATTATAATGTCACGTTGACATTTGTTTTTTAAATTACATACACGTAGTATGGTTCATTAAAAATAGATTAATGTTTATCATAGACCATATAATTACGCCAAGCCACGAGCATTAGGTAGGTTTAATTATTAACGATGACGCAGATTTTTAATTGATGCGATCTGATCAATTTTCAAAGCCGTGAAAGGCGTCAAATTTCCATCATCAATATTTTATCGTTTTAATACGTACCTAAGTTTTCACCAAAATTGTTATTACAAAATTCGCTAAAATTATTCGAAAGACTATCAAGCTGTTATGATTTAAGATTTGAAAATAATAAAGCCAACAATTTGAAATTTATTATACAACAATAGAGAAAAGAGGAACAGTATTATTTTGTAAATGAATTGAAATTAAAATAAATACAGTAAGTATCACCAGTCGCGGATACGCGCAAATTGGGCCATTCTAAATGTAAATCGAAGTGCGTCGAGCTCCGAACGATGGTTCCCTGTAATTATATTGTAAAACAATTTCGCCTACTGTCATCTGCGTCGAAATGAAAATCAGGCTTAATAAAATCCCTCGTATAATGCCTGATGCGGATGAAGTAAGCAAAATTAATGATCGAATTCGCTGTTATAATTAAACACTTGTAATGCCTACTATAGGAAGTAAATACATTAAAATGACGTACGAATAAGTATATCCGTAATTTTTGGCTTATTTTGTCTATAAAAAGGTATATCAATTTTCTATATTTGATGTATCTACCTTAAATAAATTTACAAATATACGAGAACATGTGTTTACAAATACATGCCCTTAAAATAAGTCATACCTCTATATAAAAACAATTGTGCAGTAACATTCAAGTCATACTAGAAAATGTTAAAAATGTAAGATACTAAGAAATTTCGTCACGACAAATCCAATTTCAGAGGAACGTCTTGCAAAATACGGTACGCGTAAATAATAAACGAAAATTAGGAAAGTTCAAAGTGCTAATAAAATTTTATGTTTGGTCAGAAAGTTTAATTGGAATTTTCTTGTCTCAAGTGTATACGTCTATCAGGCTCGTAGAGTAGTAAAATATCAAAATGTTGAATGCGGCTCGCCCCGCTGCCTCGCTGCCTCGCATCCCTGGGGCGTACCTGAGTGGCATTCGAGCGCGAACTATGCATATCCAATACAATCCCCTATTTCCTTATGCAATCTTGGCGGTTCCACCTCGACGGTTATTGGATGAGAAGCTTTATCATTTGATTACATGTGGGTGCGTAATTTGGCTGCCTTTTTTCTGATGTAACTGACGAGAAAGGAGAAGGGCATAAAAATGTGAGTTTATTTTATATTTTACATTTCTCGACATTGCAAGCGTAGTATAAAGAAATGGTATTAAAGTTAATTTGGTGCCATAATATGTTTTAAAAAATATTTTTTTAAATAATTTTAGTGTAGAGGTTTTGGTATACTTAATTTGATGATCTTTGTATGAGAACTACTTATGATTACTTATTATAAAGATGTGCTTATTAAAATAAATAGTATATGACGAAACCAAACATTACTAACATGCTGATTTTCGCAAATTGTATGTTGCGCAATAGAGGCGATAGCATTGTTGAGGCTCTTCGAGTAGTTACGTTTCGTCGTAACATAGTCTGAATGCTTGCTAGATTGCTTTGCAAATACGACGACCGTGCCAAACGTTTGACTATTTGTAAAACTTCTTACTAAAATAATAATGTAAGCAAAATATATAAAAGTGATCTTACAATGCTAGAATACATGTCCAATGGATTGATGGTTATCAAAGTATGTGCTTAAATAAAAATAGGATGATTTAATGATTCAGCAAATTTTATTATCTAAGCTTTTAATGCATATTACAAAATTCAATTTTGGTTTTTGAGAGAATAAATATTATGTTAAACAAACCTTAAACAGATAAAAATTCAATAAAACTAGAAAAACACGTCAAGATTACAGAAACTTTTATTTCCCACAGGCGCATTAGCTTGTTCAAAAGCAGCAAGTAAGAGCGCGAATAAATCGCTATTCAATGAAATCGACAAGAGATGCCTACGCTGTGAAATGATTTATTGACTTGTCAGCTCCTAGCCAACCGATGCTAATGGTGGCTGAATAAGCACTCGTGAACGTTTGCTTTTTACTTAGAGGGTTGGGGGAAAAGCTTGTAAATTATACATAAATATAAATACCTCATTAAGCGTATAAAAGATTTGCTAAAACATATTTCAGTTAAATTTTATCATAGAATGCTAAATATGTGTTCAGGAGTAAAAGTAAAAATACTTTTGTTTTTCCGACCCAGTTTCATATTTCATAGTGCAATGTTGTGTTAGCCACCACATTCAATAACTGTTGTAATGGATGAGAAATATGGAGTATTCTAACACTTAGTTTTCTCAGACTACTTCTATAGCCTAGTACTGCGCATTTTATAAGTAGAATGTAAATATGTAATATATGAAATTAACATCACGTGTTTCAAACAAGAAAAAATCATACAAAAACGATAGAATGAAAACAGGTAATACTTTTAAATACGTTAATAGATTATATTATTATTAATATTACACATTAACACAAAATCTACGAAGTAGTAAAAAGCTTTTAATACATCATAAAGTGTTTTCTATTCTTGTTAAAATTTAAAAGCTCTTGAGAGTTGAGAGTAAAACGTTTTGAACTTTATGACTCAAATGACATGACAAATAAGTAACATATGCTAGGATCGCGTTATTTTTAAAAATATTTGGCTCAGCGACTATTTTAATGAAACAATAGTTTACGTCGTTAATAGAATAGATAGGCTATCTAATTAGTGCCTTATAAAGTATAGTATGTGATATCTTAATCTAGCGGTTATAACGTGACGTACCAAGTACGATGTTAATGGGTTAGGATTTTTTATGTCCACGTACTTTACACATATTTATGGGACAAGTAAATAGAGGCCTGTGGTATGACGCTCGGTTCTTACCTTCAATGCAAAGTCGCGTCTTGTCTAAACGGGCCAGAGTAACACTAATAAAGTGAAGAAATTGGGTTTATCGCCATGACACGTTTAAATTGCATTTGATTCTATAATTATTTCAGAATACATACATACATAACTTTACGCTGTATCCCGCATAAAGCAGGGTAGGCAAAGGGAACCTGAGAACCTAGTATTAAGACACTCCGTTCTCTTTCAACAATTACGTTCCCCACTTTCCGCTGAATATGAGGCATTGCGTGTTGAGTGGCGGAACTCAACGCCGCACTTTGCCTTGTTACCAAACCCAGAAAATGAAAATACTAAGCTTTACATTTCCTGGAGTGGGAATCGAACTCACAACCTGTCGCGTTTACAGTCGCACGCTTGTGCCTCTACGCCACGACAGGCGTTTCAGAATAAAAAAGTAATAAGCTATTTCAGATACTGCCCTTTCTTATGTTACTGCTTTTATTATTTATATAAACAAATGAGAAAATGGACAATTAAAAAAAAATAGTTTGTTTATTTATCTACGTTAATTTGATTACTTAGGTAGATAAATAGTAATATCTGTGTACGTAATAAATTGCATAACGTAGTAAGCAGATAAAATGTTGGGTCCAGTAGTCAGGTAATGGTAGATAGCTTTAATCCGACCGATATTCGACCTATTTCCAAAGTTCATGTTCGATATCTGGAATGACAAATACTCAGCAAAATGAAAGTTTTATAGAAGGCCATCCACCTAGATGCCGGAATCTGCAATTTCAAAATGTAGAATATACGCGAAGTTCGTCATGTAACCTGCTCTGAGCTAAGTATGTATATACTAAACGTACATTATTCTGTCTTTATAATTTACAAAAAATTGTAATTATGCAGTATAAGCCAAATAATAATATTTTTTTTTCGTCTGTGTAGTATGCTGTTGGCCCTATTGGCCTCGACAGCGTCACCGGGTTTTGTGGGGGGCCGAGCTTGAAGAGCTCTGACCCTGGCTTGGCCTCCTCGGGAGGAGGACCATCAACTTAGAACTGCAGTGTCACAGGGGCGCCTCCTGCGAGGCCGAACCTCGGCTTGCGAACACTGCTTGTAGTGGGGGACTTTGCTTTCGCTCGGCCACGATTCATGTAAAGAATAATATATTACTTAGGTATATTTATATTCCATTTACTGATACAATTTTAATTCTTTGTGATACCATTACCACGATTTTTTAAATTTCTTATTTTTTATTGGGTTATAGAAAGTATAAATGTGTTTTTCAATTTAGTTAAAAAAAAATAATAATAATACACATTATTGGATATATTGTCTCCAATTAAATAAAAAAAGGGTTTGCGAGTAAAGCGCCTGTCGTGGCGCAGAGGCACAAGCGTGCGACTGTAAAGGCGAAAAGTTGTGGGTTCGATTCCCACTCCAGGAAATGGAATTTTTCATTCCCTGGGTTTGGTAACAAGGCAAAGCGCGGCGTTGAGTTCCGCCCCTCAGCACGCAATGCCTCAATCTGGTGGAAAGTGTGGAACGGATTTGTTGAAAGACAACGAAGTGTCTTAACACTAGGTTCTCAGATTACCTCTGCCTACCCTGCTATATGCGGGATACAGCGTGAAGTTAAAAAAAAAAAAGTAATGTCTATAAGTTGTTACCTTGTAATGAGTACATTTGTTTTATTTAAACAATATTTAATTCGTTTTATGTATGAAATATGACATTTTTTTAGTGAGTATAATGTTTTAATATTTTTAATATACTTATACAAAAATTCCATTTATGAAATAAAAGTAATGTGCCGCGTGAGCTCTACCACCTCCATATTTAATGATATTTTTTTATTTGCATAACAATTGTGCGCGCCACAGAAATAAAACGCTGCGCTTAATTTAAAGCGTTGTTATCATAAAACCGTATATCTAATGCGTTCCTAAATCAAGTTGATGAAAAATATTATAAAACTTTTTCTAATTTATTTTAATATTCTTTTCTGATGTATACCCATTTTGTATGTATTATACCTAAAGCTCTTGTGATAGTTGGTCTGGTCATAGGTGTTGTTCAAATCTAGTGATGTCTAAAAAAATATTTTTTTATATATTTTATTTATTATAGGAAATTAGGTCGTATGTAGTAAGTAATTACTTAAGATAGTTGCTTGTTTCAAAACAACTATCTTAGGTAATTATTTACAAGTATCCTAGTCTTGTAAAGATTAATTTTTAACGCTAGTCGTGGCGCAGAGACACAAGCGTGCGACTGTAAACGCGAAAGGTTTTTGATTCGAGTCCCACTCCAGGAAATAAAAAAAAAATAATATTTTCATTTCCTGGGTCTGGTAAGAAGGCAAAGTGCGGCATTGAGTTCCGCCACTCAATGCCTCAATCCGGCGGAAAGTGGGGAATGGAAATGTTGGAAATGAACGCAGTGTCTTAACACTAACATTAACACAGTGGTCCTCTGGTTCCCTCTGCCTACCCTGTTATGTGCGGGATACAGCGTGAAGCTAAACAAACAAACAAGCAAATTATTATGCATACAATTATTCTTCTGTACCACTTTGGTTTCACATCCCCCTTTTAAATTTTACAACAAATTTAATTAGAGTTATCATCATCATCATAATCATTATCATAATCATTATCATTATATAAAGGCGTGAAAGAGAATTAAATTTTGCATGCTTATAGTTTATATGGAGAAGTACGCCAGAAAATCTTAAGACAATCCATTAAAATAATATTAAATTAATAAAATGAATGTTACACATATTTATTTAACGTATATTTTTGTGTAAAGTGTTATTAACTGACATTGCGTATTTTACATTTGGAGTCAACAAATGTTCTAAATAATTTAAAAATAGAATACGGAAGCATGTTTGTTTGTTGTTGCTTATCAACGGCAACTAATTACTGCTATGTTTTTTAAATCATCGAGTTATTCTTATTTTTTAAATCCTATTTATATATACTTACCTAATGGTAAGTATTAAGAATTAAAAATATCATTAGTTAGTCAAATTCTAATCTTCAGAATATTTATAAAACTCAATATTATTTTAGTAAATATTTTTTATGAGTATTAACTTGGAACTTATAACAAGTTGCAACAGAACAGCAATTAACTCACTACAAGTAAGTACAAGTTTGAAGAAGTTGTTTTAAAAAAACAAAGCTTATTTTAAATTCAGGAATTATTATTTTTTATTAGTATTTGGTACTTAACAGGAAATGTAAATTCACGTGGCACTGAAAAGTATCCAGATCAACAATAGTAGAAGTACAGTCTAATTGTTACTTTTTGAACCAATCACTGATTCAGCGATTATAATAAAACTTGACATAGACAAATCAACGTTGCTATATAAAAGAAATCTATAAATTCGGGAGATATTTTTTTAGTCGGAAGCGGTTCTATAAATTATTTTTAAATCTATACATTTTTTTTGTTTTTTTTTAACTTTACGCTGTATCCCACATATAGCAGGGTAGGCAGAGAGAATTTGAGAACCTAGTGTTAAGACATTCCGTTCTCTTTCAACAAATCCGTTCCCCACTTTCCGCCAGATTGAGGCGTTGTGTGCTGAGGGGCGGAACTCAACGCCGCGCTTTGCCTTGTTACCAAACCCAGGACATGAAAAAAATCATTTCCTGGGAATCGAACCCACAACCTGTCGCGTTTACAGTCGCACGCTTGTGCCTCTGCGCCACGACAGGCGTTATACATAAAAGCTACTTATTATATTATTCATAATTCTAAAAGGTTCTCGCTTTAAACGTAATACTATTTAGGAATAGTAGATACATATACCTCAATTTGAAAGGCTTCGTTTTAGAAAATGAACTAGTAAATGTTAAAGTTGTAGAATTCCGTTTCAGTTATATTAAATATCCTACATTTACTTAGTTATGTACATTATGAAATCGGCTTACACGGTTTAAATTTGAGGATTATATGAAACGTATGCATAGACACCATCGTGGCGCAGTGCCAGTGGAACAGCATGTGGCTGCAAACGCGATTGCTTTTGGATCCGATTCCCATTAGGGGAATGACTGTATTTAAATTATTTGCTTCTTTCCGCTCTGATAATTTGGTGACGAGGCGGCGTTGAACTCTGCCAATCAATAGTAATGTCTCAAATTCATTAGTAATGTCTCAAATTCGAGCAGAAAGGGGAGGACGGTGTCATTAGGTTTTTTCTGACTAAGGGTAAAGAAAAACTATGCGGGACAAATTGTGAAGTTGAATAATGAATAATGATTATTTTGTAACATTTATACTTCTGAAAAATGTATATGAAAAATCAGTACTTAACCTCAGACACTTAGTAACTGCATCTGCGTCTAATCTATCTAACTTTAAAGGGGAGTTTTGTTTGGTGAGTAGAATAAAATGTCACAAGTAAAATATTAAATGTCTTATTATATCCACGCATATTAATTTTATAAATCCATACACGTGTTACATCATATCAATTGAAGTCGTAAGATGTTATTAAATACCTTAAATGTACAAAATACATATTCCGTACCAAAATTGAATGAATAAACAACAACATAAAAATTAAGATATTAAGGGTAACTAAATCTTTGAATTCACACTCTATTAGAAATTGTTCTTAACAAGTCATATGAACATAATGTAATATATGCGAACATTATCATATTTCAGCTATTATGATTGTCCCCGACCGTGACACTCGCGACCGCTGGATTTGGGAGGTGAGTGAAATATAAATCAGCAAGACGTGATTTAGATGAAACCCTCCGGAAACTTTTAATTCTATTTGGCTCCCGCGTTTGCCCATTTAATTAATTTATTATTTATTACAGGAAAAAACAAAGTTGTTCGTTGCGTAAACGTTTAAATCGCTGTTATTAAGAGATTTTGCTCAAACCCATCTAAACAAATAGCAAACAAAATTCGATGATTAAATTTATGTTTGTAGTATTTTTCTTTCTAAAATTTGGTTTTCTTTATTGTTAATTTATGTTTATACCTCCGGTAACGTACAATGTAGGTAATTAGTTTAGTGATACATTACTTTTTATTCCACTCTAATCACTGGAAACAGGGAAAATAAAAATATTTAAATATAAATGTTTTTACAAGTGAATATGGAACGTACAACAATGGCTATACTTCTTTTAGAGTTACGTGAAGGCACCGTTGTTTAAATGGAATCAAAAATATTAATGCAATAAGTTATTGTTCGTATTTAATTATGAAAAAGCTTAAAAGAAGCTTTTTCGACCATAACTACCACAGTAAAGTAAAACATTTCAATGTTAGTCCAAATGCATTCACAATGAATGTGAATGTCGGATATTTCATTAGTTTGAAAGTACGATTTTGGAAAACCAACAAAATACGAGTCCGAATATTGACTCAAGCTTAAGCGGGTTATACTTGTTAAATGTTGAAATTAGTTTTCATGTAGTTTTGTATGTACCTTCCTATGTAATTCGGGTTGATTTTCGAGTTTTATTCTTAAAATAACTGCATTTCCACGGGAAAATTTATCAAATAATATGTTTTAACAATTTATAAAATAAATCTTAACAACAAATTTTGCACGATATATAATTTTTCGTAAGCACTAAATTTATACAAAAATTTCGGTATCGATATCAATAGGCTATTTTAAATTTACTACCACTTTACTTTTAGGTTTTGGTCTGATTGAGATTTCGAATAGGTCTATATAAAATGGTATATTAAATAAAATGGTGTAATCATCACTCCAGATGTTATCTATCATGTCCAGATACAACGCGATTAAAATTGTGGCCTTTACTCGTAGATAGCTATCTTGTTTTCAGTAAGCGTATTCTATTTCAAATGCAAAACGTATTCGCAACCTGCAGGTAAACCCCGTGAGAGGTGTATGTTAAATTAGCATAGTTTGACGGTTGCCGCGGGCCGAGCACATATAATGAGAATTTACTGCTTTTACAACACTACAGTCAGACTCAGGAGCATACATATATCAAAATATGAAGTAAATGCTTTGCAAAGCGATGCAATATTCATAAATTTCAGATTTTTATATTAATTTATTTAAAAATTTACATTATAATAACTACAATATAGACAAAAATGTTTTTGGCTTTACGCGTAGGCAATTGTTCGTGCTCTTTAATTAAGGAATTTTGCAAGATTCCCGTAGTAGGTATTCCACCGACCTCGGTGCGGTATTTTTAATAGCATTTTACGCCATGCCTTAATTTGCGGGTACTCAGTTTTCTCCGGGGAACTATGCCATCTCCCAGAATGGACGCAAAATGAGTTAACGTAGTAACAACTTGGGAAGTAACAACCGCAATGCGTTTCCCTTTCTAGGCTCTTTTACTATAAAAAAATATAAACCTGAATGATTTGTTGTTTTATTCTTAAAAAAGTACTAGCTAAGTTTTATTGGTAGGTACAGCTCTCTATTGTTTGTTCTATGGCGATGTATAGAGAGCTTTTAGCTTTCACCTACCCATAAAATGTACCTATTCATCAAATTGAAAATAAGTACATAAATATTATAAAGCAAAACAACTAATGGATCTTATTTAATTAATATTAAATACTTATTATTTTATATTAATTTATAATAAAGAGATTGGAATAACTTATATATAAATATTAGATTGGTCTGTTATTCTGTTTTTATAATGTGTAAAATACGTAGGTACGTTCCGGCTACCAAATTTCTGCAGACAAGTTATCCATATCCATATTTCTAAGTGGTTTAGCGAAGTTTCTGAGCCTAAAATGGACTCCACATTAACGTCGGCCGTCAAATGACTGTAGTCTGAATAATTACTTTTTGCTGAACGTGATCTCTTGTTTTTTTATTGTGTCACTCCAGCCTATAGCCTATATATTATATTTGTATAAAATTTGCTGTTTTAATATAACTTTGTTTTAAACGGCACTGACACCGTGCGTTTCTGATACTCTATACTCCTTATATAATATTTAAATTGCCTTTAAATGAAACTATTTTGCCGAGGTAAATAATTTTACCATATTTTCATGTTTTTGTCTATTTGTCTTATTTTAATGCTCTAAGAATGACTGGGTGTTTACTCGACTCAGGTTTTTCGCTGCAATAAGTTTCAACAGTTTAATCTCAACTGAAACTGGAAGACATCAAAACGAACTTATCAATCTGCGCTCGATTAGAGTTGAAAACTTCTAAATTACTTAAATTGCTTCAAAAGTTGATGAGAACTTGACAAATACTTATTTTATCGAAGAGATAGTAAATGTGGCGTTAAAGTGAAGATTTATGGCAAAACTTTCAGATTTCAGCTCAACCATGAATCAAACGGACTTACGGATTTTACTCCACTCTGCGGACTAGCAATCTGTTAAGTATATTTAAGAACTTAATTTTCATTATTTAATATTGTTTTAATTGTTTTTATACTAATACTAAACTAAAATACACTTGTTTAGAATGTATCGAAAAAGCGACAAGCATACGTGGGTAGGTAAGTGATATAGTATAATATTTATGTAGTGTCTGCTAACAACAAAAATAAATAGAAGTAAAATGTAGTTAATGAAAATCATAATAAAATATGAGACAGAAAGTTACTTTTTAAATGTCCCCTTCGCTTCATCTATTCGTTCTTGTATTCGTTCTACACACAATTTTTTTATTTCATAGTTATAATGTGTAAACGTTTTGACGCTGTTTTAGTGCGTTACAGTGGCGAGGCGTCCATGTAACACGATTCCCATCGGCTTTCATAACTTTTAAAAGTACAAGTACGAGACCTAAAAAAAATGTTGCCAGGAAAATATAGAGCTCGAAAACATAAAGTCTAGCAAGGTATGAGAGCTTAAAAAAGGTCTCTAGGAAACTATTGGGCACAAAATTACAAAAAAACAAGCTCAGACATCTTCAAGACCTAAAAAAAAAGGTCATCGCCCAAAATTCGATAGTGAAATTACTAAATACCTTCACGTCCTATAGCGGCTGCTCTAAAAATTACCGGCTTCCCTAAATATACATCGCCTTCTCTAATTTTACCGGCTTGCCTAACTAAAATTTTCACACCTCGCCACAGGTGCGTTAGATATAGGAGTTGCTTCATACGACTATTTTAGGTTCACTTACATATCGTATGTTCAATACATTGCAGATCACTCTAGGAGAATTGCAAGGACAATTAGCCGCTTGAGGAGCATTAACGATCGCCAGATCGGGCATGGACTTAGCTTGCGATTGCTAAACAAGGGTATTTTGCATACCTTACATACGTTTATTTTAAAAATATTTTATTGAAACGAACACCATATTATTCAGTCAGATCTCTTAATTACGCTGCGGTGTCCTAAATCGCTTGAAATCGGTAAAATTTTGAATTTTAAGGGCTCAGGAAAGTAAAAACGAGTAATTATTACCATAGTTTATTATACAGATATATTTGCATATAAAAATTGTCTATTGAAACTATCTAACAATTAGATCTAAGTCTTGTTTGTGTTACTGCTAAGTTGACACTGACACAACAATAAACAATGCTTTATATTCCGTTTGACTTATGTTTATTTAAAAGTACAACATGGTTATTACGAAAACTACGTGAAAATTAAAAATATATGATTAAATGATTGATTACCAAATTAAAGCCGATACAATTTTATTTTTTGATATAACAAGATGATTATATTAACATCGTTAATCTGTATGTAAATGTGTCTATGATGTAATCTATGAAAAGAAACTACCAAAGTAGTGTAATGTATAATTTCATTGTAAATTATATGGCAGCAAATATCGGGTTTATTATTTTATAAACGTGTACAGAAATCTTTTAGTAAATATTAGTATCGCTGGCTTTCATGTGCCACGAAGACGTATTTTATTTGCGATAACGAATATTTCAAATATGAAAGTCAGAGGTTGTTTAATAACATTTATTAACCATAAATTCATCTGGCAACACAGTATACATATATATTACATACATGCAATAAAAATTGTCCCAATAGTTAATTGTGCCAATAGTGCCAAAGCCATAGCCCCTCAAAAGTACCCTCCTTTATTTTAAAACTATCTAATAGACAATATCCAAAGACAAAAGACTCTCAGATCAGTTTAGTTCCCTCCGGCTCCCGATAAATGTCGCTAGTTACATATAGTATGCGGGAAATTCAATTTCTCTTACAATCTATAAATGAAAGACATGTACTTCAAGTTTATTTTAACAGATAATGCTTAAATATAACAACTAAACTTTACAATACAACAGGTAATTGATATTTAAAACATTTTTAAGGTGTAGTTTTATTGATGACATAACTGTTTAATATATCATTGAATAACTGTCCAATTTAATTTAAGTTACAATAATAGTGTTAATTTGAATATTAGGCATATTTTTACAATTAATATTACAAAATCTATACCAAAATGACATTCTAAAATAAATTAGTTTTTGATACTTTTATAACTATTTACATATACTTAACACATCAAATTACTATCATTGGCATGTGTTTAATATACATATCTGTTAGATATATATTTATAAGTATAGTAAAATGGAATTATGAATTTGATTTTTTTTAAATCATAAAACAAATATTTGCCATTGACATATTTTTGTAAAAATATATACAGAAAAACTCTATACAAATAATGGCAAAACATATTTATACAAGCAATTTAAAACAATGTTATATATACAACACAGTTGATGTTGGTCGGAGTTTTTTCTGTAACAGTGTTACAAGCAGAAATATAACAATATAAGTAAGTAATATTATTGTTTTGAATTGAAATGAACATAATAATATATTTATTTCTTTGAATTTCAATGTGTATAGTTTGTCACTTATTAGTGTCATTATAATTAAATATGACACATTTTTATTCTGGCCTGTCCTCATCACTGCTAGTGTTTCAATGGCACATTATGATGCAGACTATCTGTAAATATAAGTAACCAGTATTTTAACAACAAAAAAATGGAAATTATATTCATATTTATATATTTAAATTTTTAATTTGAATGTATATGTTGCACATAATATCTACCTATACAAAAAATATGTATGCATAAAAAATGTTAATATGACTGAGATCAAAGGCATTCATATTGCAATGTAATTAGAAATACATAAATATAAAGAAAATAATATAACTTTAAATATCTTATGATTATTGTTTCATTTGCTTTTATATGGTACTAAATACATTTTTAATTAGACAAAAATATTAATTTTAAAGCAAGAAGGTATTATAACATAAGTAAGTACCTTACCTGCTTATTTCTTGTATCGATATTTGTATATTTAGTCATATTATTTATATAATGATGCCGGGGACCTCTCTTGTTATTATCTTGATTGCATACTATGTAAATTTATCAGAGAATATCTGGAAAATTATAAAGAACATTAACAAAAAGAACAATAATTTATTTTCAATATTTATATGATGTATATGTTTGTTCAATTCAAACATAATATATTACTATTAACAAAGATGATCAATATGAAAAATACCTAATACTTGTCAAAGTTTATTTAAATTAAGGTAATATGTTATAAAATTATTTTCATGGTATCATGTGATCACTCAGTGAGCACTCTATCAGTATATAGAGATACAAGTCCCATACATTTCAGCTCGGCAGTTATCATCCTGAATGCCATACTTTTATAACGTCTCTCACATTTTTCTGTAAATAGAATTATTTAAATATACACATATTAGTTAATACTTCTCGCATGGAATCACTATTCAGGGTCCAGATATCTCTTTGTTCATAGTTCATACTGTTTATTTCTCATCGAGCTATTAGAATAGTAAGTTCAGTTGACATTTAGAAAACTATTAAGCACTTCTCAATAGATTGTTAAAAATGTTACTTTAAAAAGTATTGTCATATAATATAGATTTAGAAATGAAATGATGCACTGAAATCTGAATTAATGAAGCACAATTATTGATATTTCACTTTTATATTTACAATATTTAAGTAAAAATATCACGTGTATTGGCAGAGACTAGAGAGACAAACGCCGCCTACATGTACAAAGCTGAACTACTCCGCTAAGTACTAACTATTCATATTTTTTATTAATTCATATTTTCACATTTTGCTACCAGATGGCAGTAAATCATATTTTAATAATTAATTACTGTATTTTTGAATTTTTACCAAATGTGAATCACTACCGACTAAAATTTACATTAATTTTCATTTTAATTTATTTGTTTCGTTATTTATTTATTTATTTGTTAATTAATATTAACTAATTAATATTTGATAATGAAAATAGATGATTTTTAGGATCTGCCAAACTCTAAAACGATTAAAAAGCTACGTTACTAATACATAAAATTCCAGTCTCGGGAAGAATCCGTGATTCCACCCTTTGGCTTGGTTCCGGTCTTATCACGATGCAGAGAAAGGAGAAGTTAGGAGGAAGTTGAGAGCGGCTAGGATTTACGACACAAATGTAGGATGAGGGGACCCCTATAAATGCGATCAAGCTCGTCTTCATTGTTTTTGCTTTGCCCTATGACCATTATGTAAAAAAGGCAACAATATTTGTATTTTGAGAAAAATATTAGCGCTCAGAGATAATACAAACAAAACAAAGCTCAAACATGCCTCAGATATTATTCCGTCTAAATTTCAATGTGGGATTTTGGACTTAATATTTCTTAGGTGTTTATAGAGGTCCGATGGTTTCTTTAATCTCAATCCAAAACTTTTTTGATCTCTAAATAGAGTTGAGGTATCCGCCGAATGCGATAGCCAAGCTAGCCAAGACTTCAATGTTTTTATGGTAAGAAAATAAACATAAATATTGTAATACAAATATATTTATTAAAAACATAAAAAACAATAATTTATATTATTACTAAAGTAAAAAAATGTATATACATCAGACTAGTAGTACCGATAGTATGATGATGAGTAGAGGAGCTCAGTGGTTGCGCGGGCGGTGCGGCGCGCGTGGCGGGTCGCGGGGGCGAGCGGGAGGGGGTGGCGGTGGTGTTGGGGGCCGCGGGGGGTCCGGCAGGTAGCTCGTCGGCGCCGTACTCCGCCGCGTTGTCGCCGTACTCGCCTGCCTTCAAGCCCACGCGGGACGTTCGAGACGGGGTGACCTGCGACGCGACGCGCGACCGTGCGCTTGCATAATGTTTACGCATTGCCACCATGTATTCACCATATTTTGTATGCCTTACCATAATGTCGTTAAAACTATTTTACCAACAACTAATTAAATAATAACGAATATTTGAGACTATCGTGGCATATAGAACGGGGTCTGTTCAGAGTGGGACAAGCTCACTCTGGGGAGCGATTATATTTAAAATATTTTTTAATACTTAAAATTGGTTGAACCAAAAGCGGCACAGGATTCCACTACTTAAAACGCAATATTTCTATAAATCGGCATAGTGTCCAGACTGGAGTTACTAAACACTAGATAGTAGATACCAGTGGTGAGGCGTTCGTTCAACTCGATTCTCACCGGCTTACCTAACATTTCAAAGTAATACTTTACAAGTATATTCTTTTCAAAGTAAAAAAAGCTCGCCAGGAAAATGTGGAGCTCGAAAAAACAAAGACAAACAATGTGTGAAAGCTAAACAAAAAGTCATCGCCAAAACTGTATAGTGAAATTACGAAATACCTTGAAATTATATACCGATTTCCTTAAATATATCGGCATCCCGAAAAAATTACCGGCTTCCCTAAAGGTATATACCGGCATCCCTAAACATACATCGGCTTCTCTTAATTTACTGACTTGCCTAACTAAAATTTTCACCCCTCGCCAATGGTAGATACTCTTCGTCTACTCTATTGTAGAAGGAGTAGGAGTTGTTCTAGTTTCTCCTGCAGCAAAGAAAACATATTACAATATTTTTAAAATTACAAAACCGGCTCATCTTACTTTAAAATCAGCACGATTCGGTTCAAACTCCATTTCAGAGCGGAAGGTCTTCGTGATCTCCGTGGCGCCAGCGAGAGACAGCGAGTTCGACTGCGGGAGCAAGCGACCGTAGACCGCAGCGGGGGCGGTGGCGCTCGGAGACACGTCTGACAGTAAATTCATTATTTAAGCAGCTAATCATCGTAGCAACAATTGAAAGATATAGGACTTAATTCGGTTTCGCCTTATTACTAATTCTAATTAAATAAATTAAAATTGTAATCTGTACAAGTGTACATACTTACACAAGGTATTATAAGATGACATATTAGGCTCAGAACTGAACAGAGTAATAGGTGAATCGAAATCATCCTGCAGCAAACGTCGTTCGGTGCACACTTCAGCACATGCACCCCTGTGTCGAATACACTCACATATATTATACATATAACAAGAATATAGGTACGAGTATTGTATCTCTAGAATTACGAGTATACTTATGCCATATGAATAAAGTAATGAATAAAATTTCTATAACCGTCCGCAGAGGCCCAGCGTGTGCACGCAGTGCAGGAAGCGTCGCCAGCGAGAGATGTTCTGCGCGGCGAACGCGTCCGCGCAGTGCTCGCCCGCCAGCGAGCTCAGCGCGCCGCACAGCCGCCCCGCGCACACCACGCCGCCGCCCACGTCGCGCTGCGCCACGACACACACACACACACACAGCATGAGAACTGTTACTTTGTAAGTACATTTATATTTACTGTTTTGGCAACTCCTATATTATATATAGTCCAGTGGCAACATTAAGTTGTTAGTTTGTTCCTACAATGGCTGTTCTATGTATGATGTATAAAATGTGACTGTTCTAAATTAATATATATAAAAAGACAATTATTTGTCAAAATATTATTCATCATTCATCCAGTATCTTAAGAAGAACAGTGTCGGTCGACGCACTCTAACACATAACGCGTACACCGCGGCCGCCTCACCTCGCACAGCTCGTCCCCCGCGAAGCAGAGCAGGTGCGCCCGCGAGGCCGCCCAGTGCGGCACGCGGCCGGCGCAGCGCTCGGGCGGCGCGGGCGCCACGCGCGCCACCAGGAAGCGCGCGCGCCGCGAGCCCGGCGTCGCCAGCGTGCGCTGCACGTAGCACTCTCGCGCGTCGCAGCCGAGCTCGGCGTCGTGCAGCACGGGGCGCGCGCGCGCCGCCTCGCCGAACGGCTCCTCCAGCTCGACGAGCGCG
>JAKGSA010000178.1:2980-25446 GCA_033558755.1 Philaethria dido
TAAACATGAAAGCAAATGTAAACATTTCCCAACTTTACCGTATAGGCAATTCACAAAACTTGGCAGACGAACAAGCCAGCGCTAATATTTTAAATGCTAAAGTTTGGATGCCGAAACCCAGTTACCCTTTTACTGCTATTCGCAGAAGTGTACAAAATGTCTGCAAAATATACATTAAAAGAAATGTCAGAAACAAGATTAAGCAGTAATATACGTTTCAAGAAAGAAATAGTAAATAAGTAGGATATTTTATTACAATATGACAATATTATGACAATATGTAATTGTGTACTACCTAACCGTATCATATTTTTTAAAACGGACCCTGAAGAAAAATGTAAAACCTATCGTTAAAATTATATAAAACTAAAAAACAATAGTAAAACCTTCAAGAATTAGAATAACAACTTACTATTTAAGTGAACTTGAGTGTTTGTCACAAAGCTAATACTAAATAAGCTTTTAACACCAACATCTATCTACCTTTCTTTTTATTGTGAGCGGTTCTCTCTGCAACGCCCATGAGCTAAGCCCCGACCCGCTTAACAAGATGACGCGCTTCAGTAGTTCTGAAACAGATAACCTAATTTAATTTCGTTATATCCGGAGAGGATTAACCTTCCAATGAAAAGTAATAGAGAAAAACATTTTGGTCTCGAAACAAGAAAGGTATTTTTTTCCGAACGTTCCTATATGTACATGAAAATATATAAGTATCAATCCAGTACAGTTAGCTTTACACTGTAATTAATCAGGTATATTATAAGTAGATACGTTGGATAATTTTCGCTTATATATGAAATTATACCTGATATCAACATTATAATTATTACATTAAGTGACGAAAGGTCTGAACAAGGCTTTTGACACAAGAGTATAATGAAATCTGCCATAGACCGGCCTAATTACAAACAATGAGAGGGCCATGCATCATTCGTGAACAGCGGCTATTTGCGGTCTCGGCAGTGGCGATTACTGAAAGCGTAGACTCGCAATTTTATTTCATTGTATCCTTTTTGGAAGAACAAGGGACTTTTTGATAATTAAAATCCCTAAAGGCTATTATATTATACTAAGCATATAACATTTTTGCGTTTACCGACCATTCTTCTCTTGTTTGCCTAATATAAATTTAATATTAATATTATACTAAAATATTTATTATACTCTTGCATGCAATCAAATCCGTTCCAACGTTAGAAAGATTATGACGAAATATTTATATAGTTATTTATTATAATGAATATCTAACCTCTAGCAACAGGAGATACAGCGAGAAAATTAGCAAGCGCAGCACCAGTTCCGTGTCCCATCAGCGTAACTTTTTCTGGGCTTCCCCCAAATGCTGGAAGATTTTCTCTTAGCCAGTGCAATCCCGCAACCAGGTCCATTAGCCCGAAATTTCCTTGTGCCGATCCCTTGGCACCAGTTTTTAGAAACCCTATGAATGAAATGCATTACAACAAAAGTAATACAGACGATAATTCAATAGAATTTATTATCAACGGGTAGCCCTTCACTCAACGTAATTATAAGCGATATTTTATTCCACACACGTTACCTCTTTTGGTACACGGTAAATACGATGACGTATTATATTGTATTTGGGGAATTCACAGCGGAGCGTCAATTTGCGGACGGCATCGTCCACAACTCCTGACACGCCTACGGATCAGTTATCTCCCAGTACTATCAGACATATCCATTTCCATATTGATTAATGAGCAGTATTCTGTTGCGTCAATATATATTATAAAGGTTTTGTCATACTTTCATTCAAATTATGCGTAATTTCTCACCATTATTTCATGTTACTAAATTAATATTAATAGTAATATTATAACAATCTATTCACTTCTGTCCTCACTCTAGGAAGTCCCTACGACACACTGTCTCTACTTGTTTTCAACTTGCTAACAGGTTAAAATATACCAACCAAGTAATAAATTCACTTTTAGCTTTTTGCGATATTTGTGTACACAAAAATTAACCACAGTATTTAATAATTGTTTATTAGATGATTTAATAAAGGAATAAACTAAAAGAACAGTCAATCACCCAAGACAATCCAATATCGTAGATTCGAAGGTAATCCTGCTATATTTACAATGTACATTCGCACGTATATTCTTGTATAATATAGCCAATAGACATAGTTATAGAGGAGCAATTAGCAAGCCACAGCGCCGTGCACTGATTATTGCCGTTGCTATTCCACATGACAATATTATGATTAGAAATTATTGGGACTTAGTCGAAACGCTGTCGTAGTACCATTCATTCATTCTCATTTTATAACAAAATTTATAATAAAAACCATTTGCAATCTTTATTTCTCAAAGTTTAGTATTCAGTTAAGCTAAAGTTACAACATTAACGCTTTAACTAAGCTAGACAAGCGGCAGCAAGTCTAGTCAATTTCAAATTGCGACGCAGCAACCCATATTACATGAACTATTTGAAGCTATTTTAAATCTTTCTTAGCTCTAAATCTTTTTAACATATTAATTTGAAATTTTATTATGTATTATTTATCCATAGATAGATAACAATAGTTATTTAAATATAATTGAAGCTTGATAGACATTATAATGTTCACTGAGTATCAATCAAAAAAGTAAGTTGCCTTTACTTTTTTGTTTAAATTAGTAATCCAGCTAGATTTTTCTTATTTTTTTACCTGATTTTGATTTATCCTGATTGATTGATTCTATATACCTATAATTATAACGGGTAAACAGAATAAAAAATCCTTAATTGCTTTTTTTTTAATAATTTCTTCTGTTTCTTCAGATACTTGTATTTTTTAAGCCGATTTGGAAAATTCTTATTAAACCTTATTTCATCCTTGAGCTAGGATCTAATAATGGATTGGATCTAATATGGATGGTTGTGGAGAAATTGAAGAATGTCTTTAAATATTCCAATATCGAGATTTCTTACATAATACTCATGCAGTTAATAATCAACAATAGCCCGATCGTTAAATAATATTCGTAGCCTAAGTATTTAAATTAACAGTGTTAGCGATCCATAAAAGGAGAAAAAGCAATAACGAGGCAAAAAAAAATACGGACCAAGTGTATACAGTGTTACATTTAATAAAAAAAAGCAATAACAATTAATAAATAGGTAAGATAAGTTAATTAGCCAAACATAAAATTTAAAGAATAAATATGGTTTGTAAATAAAAAAAATGTTTATCTACAGAACTGGGCAGTTATTTATATGTCAATCACATTTATGTCTTTCATGGAATTCATTTTACATCGCATAATTAGTAAATTAATATTTGAAAAGCTATTGTATATAATTATAAAGTAAAACATACATAAAATAAAGAATTACATCGTAATGAATGTTGTAATGTATATGAATGCACGATGCAAGCTTATGTCAGCTTAGCTGACTGGAGAAGATTAATTACCCTGCTACGAAGTGTAATACTTACCCAGTACACCTAGTCTAAAGTTGATTGTAACCACAATAACGTTGCCGTGTGCTGCAAGCGGCGTACCGTCATATGCATTACCCGAGCTCCACTCGTACGACTCTCCATGCACAAAGACAAGGCACGGTAGGCCTACGCTTTCACTTTCACCTTCAACACCTGTACAAGAAAATTATTAAAAAACAATGAAATCAAACATCATTAATTAGCTATCATAAAAATTTAATTACTTTAAACATTACTTATTTATATACACATATATGATTTAAGTGAAGTAATTTTAATTATTATTATTCTAAAATACTATTAAATATTTAGTTAAAGATTAATTTGTTATAAACAGATTAGTACCAAAACATAATATAATGAGTATAAACAATGACGAAACAAATTAAACAATTTCTTCCATTTTCAAATAAATAATATTATTTTTAGAAGATATTCAAGATGAAAAAGTAACTTTCACGTTTTCCTACTAAAACAACTCTATTGACCTAATTTTAGGTAGGCACGGTAAATCATAATATTTATTCGGGATGTAATTTAAAACAACCTACAAACACAATTTTCTTAATTAATTTCGTCAAGTCTTACTCTTACAATTGTAATGTATCTAAATAATATAAACAAGTAAAAAGCAAAATCTTGACCCTCTCGGGGATTTCATCAATTTATGTTTACAAAGTCTTAAAACACATCAATTGTAAACCGTTTAATTTTATTTTCACTCAGCCGCTCTAACAGCTTTGAATGAAGGTGAGCAAAACGATAATAGTATTTTAACTTCATTATTATTCAAACGTAACCTAAAAACGTTATTAATTTATCAGCGTCCATTTAAGTTTAACTTTTGTATTGAAATTTTAATAGAATTTTCTTCGGTCTGAATTATACAAAGATTTTTTTATAGAAAGATATTTATAAAGAAAACAAATAGAACTGAGTTGGTTACAATTACGTTCCGAACAGGAGCATTATTTAAAATCATTCTTTGACGATGAGGTCTTCATTGTTCTTCCAGTTCCAGACAGTATGTTGATACGTTGCTTAAGGAGACCTCAGCCTCACTTCCGCACTGCTTGCAGGGGGCAATATGCACTGCAATGCACTACGGAATTGAGGTCTCGGCGCCCTTTGCTCTGCCATTTTTCCTGCTCGTATATATTTTTCTCAATGACTCTTGCTTTTCACTTCTCACATACTTTTATAAATATTTATAAATATTCATAATTACTTTTATAGCACATTTATACATTGAGAACGTGTAGTGTTGGTATATAATTTCTGAACAAGTTATTGACATTAATAAATGTATATGAATGTGTGTGTAATACTCACACGTAGGCGTGTGTATGTGTGAAACAATGTGTATTTGTAAAATTATGACAATTACTATGAATTACAATAAAAATTTTACATAGTAAATAAAAACATTTTTTTTTCCTATTTTTAAATGACGTACATACTAGTTTCATTTTCAAATTATAACTTTTACTACTACATTTATAAAATAACTTCATTTGTGCAACTCATAGAAAGTAACGATTAAATGAATGAATAATACGTTTTTACTCAACAATGGGATAGTGTTGCATATTTCAAAAGCGGCTTATTTAGCGGACAGTGAATTTGTGGTGAAATGCTTTGAATAAATAACGAATAACTGGCGAGGATTAAAGGGCACCCAAAAGCTCACTCAATTGCTGCTGCCCTAACAGAAACATTTCAATTAAAATATGAGCATTTCATTTCGACTACGAGTACTTCACAATATATATAATGCGTTATAATAATATAATGCGTTGAAATGCTTTATACAATGTTACTTACTACGTCTACGAAAAAGAAGAGAAAAGAACCTAGTACCAAGACAAGATTATTTTTAACCGTAACTGATCATTGTTTTTAAGCATATAACAATTGTTATTGTTAAAATTAGCCAATCAAAACTTAGTAGGATGAAAAATTATGGCATTGTGTCTGTGAATTTGTCTACAGGTTTATACAGGTTATATAGGTACAGGTTATAATATATTCATAAACTCAACAAAAATTAACTGAACTGAAATATTATTTATGTTCAATTTATCTAATTAACGCTTAATTCCATATAATATCAATCAATCGTATACGAAACGATACTTGTAAGGAACAATTACAGGAATAAACGCAAACGCTGCTCGACTCCTCGTACCTATGAAGGTTATGATTTACAATTTCACCACAAGGAAAATTTAATTCTATAATTTAAATGTTTTCCTAATATACTTAATAAAAATATAGCGTTGGATTCCATCATACGTTATACCAATATATTATTCCCGCCTACCGTGCAGAATCGGCATTCACACATAAGGTACATTTATCACCAATTTTTAGACATAAAAGATAATAATACAAATTTTCGTTTTACGTGTAACATTTCAAAATTCTAAACTACTAACCATTGACAGGCACATAGAGATTTACGTAAAGGCAGTCTTCACTTTGGTTAGCGAGCGTTGGAAGTAGTCGCTCAAGCTGACGGATTCGAGCACGTGGATGCGAGAGTAAGGCTTCCTCACGAGGTGAAGTTGCCGGGGGTACTTGAGGACACGCAGGTCCCAACGCATCTGCCAAGCGCGTTGTGCGCCATTGCGAAGGCGTTACTGGCGGCATGTACCTGTTGGAATATTTTTTCTTTCTTATCACTGAATAAGGAAACCATAAAATAACTTAGTAAATACTTTTTTATAATTAATGAAAACAATTCAACTTTTTATCTGAATATCATCTGTATATTGTATTTATATTGCTATATCAACTAAGCTACTTTTACATTTAATACACATAGAATAAAAGCGACCCATGAAAGGCCACCTTAACAAATAAACAATTATACCTATATCTAGCCGCCAGTAATCTATAGTATAAAGTAATAATAAAAAAAAACGACAGTCCGTTCCATGCAAGGCCAAAATATCCCTAATAAGGCCTACAAAATATTAAAACTACGTGCATGAGGCACGAAGTGGTGATATCCGTTACTAATTCAAGTAAGGCTATATGCCTTACAAGGCCCACAATAAATTTCTTGATCTGAATTTTTCGGCCTTATAAGCCATTGACTTTCGTAGGAACAAGGCATGATATTTGTTTTGTTACTGTATTATATAACATTAATAAAATAACATTGTATTAATAAAAACATTGTATTAATTTTAGAAAATTAAAAATTAATAAAATTGTATGTTTGTTTGCTCGAAAATTACATTTGGCTGTGAGCGCGTGTTACCGATGACCAATGTCATAAAAACAAAAGACCTCACTGACGAAGCTAAGGTCGCGAGCAACTTACCGACGAGTATATATTTTTAAATATAATTGTAAATATAATTTTAGGTCTAAATATGATTAGAAAGAATATGCAACTGTGTGACAATGTGACAACTGGCCTTGGATTGATGGATTTCCATGGTTCACCCCTATATATAGATTTCATGGATGGCCAAAGTTATTATTGCTGACCTTTAGTGGAAAAAGTCATTATTAGAGTTTTGTATAAGTACCACTATAAGCATGTAATTCAGTACGGATTTTTTTATTGTATTCACCTGAGACTGCCGAGCGGCGGAGTTGCGTATGGTACACCCAGATACGCCTCAACTTGAGGATGTGAATGCACAACAATTCCTCGCAACGGTCCGTACTTGGTGCGAATTACGCGCGTGCTATACTTGTGCGTCGAGAGAGCGGCTGCGCAGCAGACGAGCCACGCGTAGAGCGCGGCGCGGTCCGCGCGCATCACGCGCACGGGCCGGGCGCGGGCGCATCCGATGCGCCGCCGGCTACGCGCGCGCTCCCGCGCATCACGCGGCCTGCCCTGCGCACGCGCACCGCCCCTTCTGCCACCAGATCATCCTAATAAACTTTTCTCACGAGCTCGCGACCCCTAATAATAAATGCTTTTATTAATTTAAATATATATCCCAAAAAAACTAACCAATTATAAAAAACTTACCCAAATCATACTTTCTCCTGATTTTTGCCATTTAATACTGTGAACATGAGTTTAATCTGAAACAATAGTTAAATAATGCTTAGAAGGAAATTATATTAAAATTTAAAATATTTACAAATCGTAGCATAACCTAAGGAGAAGTCAATATAATACGGCAGAAAGTAACCACACCAAATCATCATAAATATATAGAAAAAGTGACGTTTAGTCAGTATGTCGAATATAGTATATATCGTCAAAGTTTTCATAGCAAATCCAGATATTAGTTACGTCTCGCTAACTATCTTTGCACATCTCCAGTACCATGCGAATTACGTAGAAATAATACAGTGATCAGTCAGACTATTTTTTTTATATCCGAACCAAAATTTGACCTGATATTTGGTATGTAAAAACTAAATTAAAAAAAATATATATGTGTATTTTACAAGAATTTATTGTGGCTCGTAACATTATATACAGAGGTTGGTCAATTTCTAATGTTTATAAAGTAGCATTTTTTTAATTTATCCACAACTTATATTTTTTGTAAAAAAGTTAGACACGCTACACACACAATTATTATTTAAACAGTATTTTCATGAACAAATGATGGCAGCCGAAAAGGTTCCAGTAACCCTCTTTAAAGACACCTTGGCTTTATTAATTTGAAGAAATTATATTTGGGGTGTGTAATTTGATTATAAAGCCTTTTTGATGTTACGATTTCTAAAATAATTAATAACGTACCAAATAAAGGTCAAACAAGTTGAAAAAATAAAAAATATAGAATTAATGAAAGAATTATATTTGTGAAAACGATTTATAAATTATTTAACAAATTTCCATCTTTTCTTTACTTTTAAAACTTTAAAGCATCAAAAGAAGAAGAAATAAGCAAGTACATTGCTTCGTATTAAAAGTTTGAGTTAAAGTTTACTCATAAAACAATGAAACCAATGTAACAATAACTTTGTACTTCCTTCATTGATTTTATTTTTCTTCTTACATTTTTTCCACCGACTTCAAAAATGGAGGAAGTTATCAATTCGACTGTATTTTTTGTGTTACCGCATAACTTTTTACTGGGTGTACTATTATCAATATTTGTACACTAGACTTTGAGCTAGTGCTTAAGATGTGGTCCCATTAAAATTTAGTTAGGACCTTATGAGTGATGAATCTTTTTAGTGTATTTTATTTTAAATCGGTTTCTCTTTTAATAAAATCTTAATTATTACATACTAATAAAGTAAATTATTACATACTAAAAAAATATATGTGTAAGCCACACATATATTTTTATGGTCTTTTTGACATTATTTCTAATCGATAAATTTGACGTTAAGCATTATATGTTAACTTTATTATATACTAGCATTCCGCCCGCGGCTTCACCCGCGTGGAATTCGGTTATATCGCGCGACATGGTCATCATGGACATCATTATAGTATTTCCCAAGGTCAAGACTATTTGTCAAAATTGGTTAAGTGGTTTAGGTGTGAAAGTTGTAAACAGTTAGACAATCTTACATGATTTTATGTTTGACAATAAGGAAATTCCATACAAACTTTCATCCCCTATTTCAACCCCTTCTATCATTTTTTTCGCGGTAAAAAGTATCCTATGTCCTTTCCCAAGTTCAGTTCTATTTACATTCCGAATTTCATCAAAATCGGTTCAGTAGTTTAGGCGTGAAAGCGTAACAGACAGACAGACAGACAGAGTTACTTTCGTATTTATAATATTAGTAAGGATTATTTTTAAATAAAAGTGAAAAAGAAAAACACTTTATAAGACTAATACGAATACATTTTTTTAAATAAGAATACGTAGCGGTATCATAAAATAACCCACATAATTGTAAAGAATAAAAAACCCGACTGAACCAATTCTTCAAATTTAGGAGGCAAATACAAATAAAGTAAGCAATAAAAGATAATTATGTGTTATATATTTGAAATGCGCTAATTAAGTCCTTTCATTTGGGACCCCACACGGTACCCATCAACGATTTTTTTGTTTTTATTCATGACGTAATTGCCTCTTAGATGGCGCCATATTAAATTAAGAGTCACGACACATATCTGAGAACACTTGAAGTATTAACCCATCTAACAGAATTATGATATACTCAGATAAGGAGGTAATGTAGAATATTACAAACATACATGATACACGCGAAAACATAACCCCTCCTCTGACAGTCGGTAAAACTGTACGCATAAGCTGGAATGAACATAAATATATTTTCTATTTGTTAAGACTTTCTCTCTTACCGCAAGATTAAAATGTGTTCGACTTCAAACTTTATCTTTCCAAACTCTCATAAACTATACACAGGCATAAGGAAAATTGGATGTGAAATTTGACCGACGTCGGTACGGTTTCTAATAGGCACTCGGGTCTCGGCTCTCGAGGTATTAATCAAAATATAAATTTATGTTTTACGAAAAATTTATGACTGTAAAATATAGATTAAGCTAAAAATAAAACTTTTAGTAGAGTTATTTTATTTATAAATATAATGTATATAAATATTATAAGTTCAGCAATTTGCAGCCGATTTTAAGCCGACTTATTTTTTTTTAATAATATATCTGAAATATTAATATTCTACAAAATTACTAATAATTCACTTTTATTTTTGATTTCACATCAACTATCGTAAACAACTTATGAACTAAACAAGAAAGTCAAGTCATTTTCTCCTAAAGACGTGATAACTTCTCAAATAATAATAGAACTTTTTATTAAGCATTTTTTTATATGTACATCAGTAACGGTATCAGCCTGTGCAGCAAAATGTGGAACGACAACAAAGATTCTGCGTGTCACGCAAGTGATTGATGTCCGATCACCCTCGCTCTCTTTGTGGGCCGTTTGCGTAACCAAATAAGCCTATAAATGCCACAGCTACCCACAATAAAAAACAAGTGCCATAGAAAAGTATAACAACTGTAATTTGCAAAGAAATATTTAAAAAATATTTCAATGTATTATTAAAGTTTCAGGAAAACTTCTTTCACTTTATTACACTAAGAGTAATAAAATTATTGATGCTATCAAATTAATTGTACAATATTGGCACGTTGTTCAAGCTGTATTTACTGGCACTGACACTCGCAAAGACCAAAAACTTATACGTATTCAAGCTCAAATTCTCGATATAAGTTCACATGCCTTAGCCAATTGTATCAAGAAGCCTGCTTACAATCTTTATGAAAGATTTGCTAAAGTGTCAGCACCAATTTGTGGTAAACATGTTAATCTTTTTCAGGTTGATCGAGCTGCGCGAGACACGTCATGCTCAAGATAATACGGCGATTACCGGCTCTGTCGTGCGAGCTTGAACCCGCCTGCAGTGATCGATCACTCGGCTTTTAGCAGATTTACATATGAGATGCACTTCTTAAGTATGCGCATGAAAATTAAAGCAATTGGCAAATACCGTTTATACATTGCGTCAAAGGCTTGTGGAATCCGCACTTGAACCGTATGTTTATAGATAGTTTTTATCCTTATTTCTCTAAGATATATTACAAAGTATAACAAAATTACAACATTTCAATTAGCATATCAGACCATGATGATATTTAGTTTTAATTAAAGTTACCCTCTGACTTTTACGTGTAAACTCGTGTAATTACAAATTTGCGGAGTGACTTATTACGCAAAATTACCGCCGATTCCGAATGTGTTTGATAATCTAACTGTTGTAACTCGACGCGCAGGTGTTTGTAAAGTGTTCATTAATTACGTAAGAGTAGAAATTTATTTCGAGTAACTTAATTGATAAATACCAACAGACTTGTTACAGCGTGGTTTCATTAAAGAGAAACGCATGCTCACCCTGTAACCAATTAAATTAATGGGTGCAACACTAGCGGCGAACGGATGAGTTGTTTCATAAATTAACAACGGAGACGGGTGGCAAAATCAAATTTAATACACAAAAAAAATATACTTTACACAGCAACAATATTTTCATCATTTCTTCTGGATATGGAAAGATAAGATTGCAAAATCATAGTAATAACAGTGACAGATAAAACAGGCGGAGTCATTATAGCTAAGTTATAAGTTATATCTTAACTAACGAGCGAAGAGAACGATTAAAATTGGCGAATGCGGCTGGACAAGTGGCGGATTGCCTTCATCAATCACTGGCAGTCCGCTGCAGAGCTTTAATGGCATCGCGCATCCTCTGTTCCTATCGACATTTCTTACAATGTCTACTATACTTATATTACGCTATTCTTATATGTATATATAGTTTTTTGAGCAATTTACATAATGGAAATATTCCTGTTACTGACACCTCAATAAACTTCATATCAAGCTACCATATTATTTTAAAGCTTTTAGTATATAACAATCTTAGTTAACATTAATGAGACTTGTTTTATAGTAGTGAGCAGTCAGTTTTATATAATTCATCCTAATTACGCACTGAATTACGTTTTGTTACATAGAATTTTGCTGTTCAAATAGTTAGAAATAAATTGAACACTTCATGTTTCTTTGGTTATCTATCGCGCTATATTTATTGGTATAAAGAAAAAACAAATGTATAAAAATAAATCGTGTTTTTTCATAAACATAACAATATTACTTTATGTATATTAAAATTAGACATCCTTTTCTTTTAATTACGGTATGTGTTGATATAAACAATACAATTAATTTTAATGATCAAAAGATATAGCCCGGTAATTTAAATAAACACAGTGCAAAAAAGAAGCCCTTCGCGAACGAGTCCGACTCGCACATGGCCTATTTTTCTTCATAGCTTTGTGGAATGTAATACATAACTTTTATGAGAAAACTCAGATTTGTTTTGAAAATTAGAAAACTTAACATGTTTAACATGAATAAAAAACTTAGTTTTCGTATTTGATTTACGAGGTAATAACATGAATATTTTACTTACTGTGCGAACGAACTACGTTAATTTTCATTATACTTTTAGAATAGATATACATTTATTTTATTTATAGCGTGAATAAGTTACTAATTTAAAAAGATACTTAAACAAATCATATTTTCAGGTAAGAACGCATGAAAATAAAACTTTTAAGTTTCTGCAAATGATGTGTTTATTTATGTTCTTAAGCATAACATAAAACTGAAACTTATAAATGCCTACACCGAAAAATACGCATTTTCGAATTATCAACCTTTCATTAATTTAGGTATTATTTCAATAGAAGTAATCATTAGTAATTAAGGCAAGAAAAAAAAACATGTGAGACATATATCGGGTGATAGCTAATAAAATATTTAAAAAGGAAAGGAACAATCATCAGAGCTCTGTCCGTCTCCGGAACTCATTCCGTGTCGCCCTCCTAAGATCCCTATTGTAGTGATAAGGTGCGGCAGAGCGGATACCGCAGATGTTGAACAATGCATCGCGGCTGAGTACGACACTGATGGAATATTAATGAAAGAGACAAACCGCTTAGTGAGTCGTCTGCTAGAATATCATAATATAAAGTACTAAGTATACCTACTAAACGCTTATTATGGCTTTTTAAATTATTAAACTACTAAAGAAACACAATGGAAGAACCAAAATTCCCTCTTCATATTCTTGACTTCTATCATTAATTTATAATATCTGTCCTCTTTTCTTTGTAAATATGCTCTCTTTGATAAAAACTCTTTTCTATCTTAATAGATAATAATAATACAGATATAATTATCTGTATTATTTCTTACTATTTCTTTTCGAAAGAATATGATATTTAGATTTTTTATTTCTGCTTAAAATGTCGTTTCCTCCAGTAACTTTTTAGTGTGGGAACACGTAGAACGAACTGTCATAAGTGTCATGTCATTTTAACGGCAGTGCCAAAAGTGAGCAGTAGATTGATTGAAAGTGAAATATCAGCTCCTAAGGAAAATATATTTTCGTCAAGCAAATTTTGATCCGACAGGCTAACTACAATTCAGTTATGGCTTACTCCTAATTAAATAAATGTATAATGTAGTAATATTTCGATATATAATTTAATGTCCCTTCACATTTCATAAGCAAAAAATTACATTATAGAAAATTAATAAATAAAAATGTTGTATTTTGCTTAAACTTGGCTTCTTTTTGCTTTCAACAAAAATATTTCCATAAAAAAGGTTTTCCTCTAATAAATATGGTCGGACATCGACAGGTCATTAATTATCCTTACCTTTATAAAATCATTCAAATTTTTTATATAAAAATAAACCATTCAATTTCCTTGCTGACTTGTAAAATTATTTGCGTTTCGGTTAAAAGAGTTTACATATAAACGCTAAAAGTGATTTTTTTTTCTGTACTATGTTGTATAGTTAAAAATATTAGATATTTGAAAAAGTTTTAATAGCTTTTGTTTTCGAATCGAAATTTGGCACTTTTATATTTTGTACCATAATAAATACTGATCATTTTGTCATTAGGGGAAGGTCGGTAGCACCGGACGGCGGGCAGCCTCGGACATTTCAATTTCTAAGAAAATGTTTATTTTCATTGCTTTAACAAAGAGTTATAATACTTCCTCACAGAGTAGAAACAAATGAAGTTCGATCGCGTTGCGGATCCTAAGTAAATTGTTTTATTTTTTTCAAAAAAAAATCATAGGGAGAACTAGTAAAAGAGGAAAATCAAATAACTGAAACATAACAAGATAGTAAACGCCTGTCGTGGCGCAGAGGCCCAAGCGTGCGACTGTAAACGCGACACGTTGTGGGTTCGATTCCCACTCCAGGAAATGGAATTTTTCATTTCCTGGGTTTGGTAACAAGGCAAAGCGCGGCGTTGAATTCCGCCACTCAACACGCAATGCCTCAATTCGGCAAAAAGTGAGGAACGGAGTGTCTTAACACTCGGTTCCCTCTGCCTAACCTGCTGTATGCGGGATACAGCGTGAAGCTAATTATATATGTATGTATGTATGTACAAGATAGAATGATTGAACGCAACTTTTAGTCAGACGAGGCTAAGAAGTATGATCTACTACCAAGTACACTTCACGACCGCAGCGGGCGCGAAAGTTCAAAAGAGGGAGATTATCACATTAATCATATAAAAAAGTGAAGGACAAACAGAAGAAGAGAGGAAATAAAAAATATCTAAGGGAAATATAAAATTAACTTGACAAAGCTAAAAAAGGTGTTAAAAACAAAGGACCATATCTAGAGTTTTTTCTCAGAGACAGAAACTGAATGCATTGTATGTGGAGATTTCATTAACTATGGATTCAGTGCCAGGAATGCCAAGACTGGACCCATGAAGACTGTGCTTAACTACATACATAATATACTTAGGATGTTTGCAAGACCAAAAAGCGATTTGGCCAATATTGACTACAAATCCGGGGCTACCCGCCATTTTCCTCATCAAATAAACTACACTAAATAGTTCTCAGTATATTTTCCTAAATAATGTGACATGACTGCTAGTGTTTGATTAATATAAATTAAGAAGTTCCTTATTTTTTTATAATACTAGCTTTTTCTCGCGGCTTCGCTTGCGTGGTCTATGTCAATCCATAATACACTCTATAACATTGTGTGTATATGCGTTAACTTGAAGGCCTTAAAGTAGTTAAGTTTTCATTTTTTTTAGATAAACAACATAGTTATTATTTTTAGATTTTATTCTAATATTTTTTTTATATGAAATATTCTACGTCATTTCTAATATCTCCAAGAAACCAACCAACTTTGTATATATATACAAAGAATATATATATACAAAGTTTCATGATAAGTGGTGGAGTAATTTTGGCGTGAAAACGTAACTATCAAAGTTACATTCACATTTATAATATTAAGTAGGGATATAAAGTTGGCTAAGTTACTCCTTGTTAGACTAGCTCCATGCCAATAAAATCCCCATAAAATAGGCCCGACTATTTCAGAGATTAGCCGGAACGAACAAACAGAGAGACAGACAAAAATGTAAAAAGTGCTATTTTGGTATATGCACATTCATATCTATGTAGTAATGGAGGTATTTTAATATTACAAACAGAGTGTCCAATTTTATTATATGTATAGATATAAAATGAGATACAAAAATCCTGTATTTGTGTTTTTTATTTGCATTTCATTTAAGTGCAAGCCGACCTTCCTCTAAGTGTATGTAGTGTATTAAGTATGGATTAAACCATTTTTATTATATAATTTGTAATCTTTTCGGCAGTTAGCTTCAATGTAATATAAATTTTATTATTACTCTCCATTCCACTGTTTCATAGAATTGAATTAGTAAAAAATTGCAATCGATTAGCAAATCACAGAATTAATAATGAAAATTTACGATCTAAGAGAACAGCACTTTATACTATACTCTGCTTAAAAACTGTATTACCTGTATAGTAACTATAATACCACTTAAATTGCATTAAATATGCGTTGTTTACGCGCTTAAACAGAATGAATTTGGGAAATGTAATAAATAGTAATAGACAACGGCGAGCGGACACGAAAACAATTGTCGGCGCTTGTCTCGTAAGGGATAAGGGAGTCGTTCTCTATCATCTGTCAGATCGAGTGGCTTGTACGAAGAAATGTGAGGCTATTAGAACTGGTACGGCGCTCGCCGCTTCGAGCACCCTCAGACGCTCTGTTCAATAAACTAGATTATCTCGCTGACCCGCTCTCTTCAACAGACTCGCTGTCCCATTTCTCTTAGTTTATGATGATATTTGAATTAATATAATATTATAAGGTTTATATTAATAATCAAAGATCTGAAACGTCTGGCATTTTGTTACCAACGTTTTTGGGTTCCATACTTTAATAACTTGAATATTTATCTTCAATTGAGCACAATTATTTAATTATTTCAAATATGTTAATCAAACCTAATTAGAAATCAATTAGGTTTTTTTTTCAATTTAAATGTTTTACTGGACATAAATGAGATTTCACATTTAGTTTTTTTGTAATTTTCAACGCAATTGTCGCCCACAGCTACTTTTACATGGACTTTAAGATTCAGTTCATGTTATTTTTAGCATACGTTGTTATCGAAAATTGGATCTATTTTTATTTTATTAAATATTTATGGAAAAGTACTCCAAATTGAACCGACATGTACACTTGCCTATCCTCATATATAAAAAAATATTATTTTAAAATCCTTATTGGAAACGCCAATCCATACGCGGCTGACTTCATAATGTTATTGTTATTATATTGAATATTTATGTGGACTTCGAAAAGTTTATACACGTGCATTTTATCTAGATTTAAATTACGTAAAAATGATTCATATATGTATTAGATTTCTAGACGATCTTTTAAGATAACTGTAAAAAATATGTTGATTAATACAAAATTTAATATCAACAAATTTGTAAAAATCTACTCTTATTTCAATTATTTATTTTGATGGTATTTATTAAATATTTCTGTAAAATAAATCGAAAAAGAAATGGTTTACAATGCCAGATTTTCAATTGCGAGACTTATTATAAGTACTTTGCATAATAAGAAAACGTCCAAGTTCATATATTTCAGATCTTCGATTTTTATACGTTAATAAAAATGCGCGTCAGGCTAAACAACAACTTTTTTTATTTGGTATAGATTAGCTGGTGTCTTAAAGTTATATGACTTATTTGAGGCTTTAGATTTGTATATATCAGCTTAAAATGTCCTTCACGTTCAAAAACTATAGCTAAGGTACAATTTTCTTAATTTTTCTAGTTTAGCTAATTTATTAGAGATAATGTTTAATATCAAATAGATACGTTAAATTTAAAGGGCGATTTAAAAACAAACATTTATAAGAAAGACATTTAATTTTTTTTAAGTATTAGTAGTGATTCTAACTTAACTTTAACATATTTTTTTCTTTTTTACCTTCACGCAACCCTGCTTTAAGACATCCCGCCACTTTCCTCCCAATTTCTTGTAAACCAACCACAATAAATATTACGTCTCCCTACTCGCAGTCGTCCTCAACTTACGTGTAAACTAAACCATTATGCCCAGAGGATCTTACTGTCAAAAGTAGGTAGTTATATCTACGTATGTTTTCATGTCATTAATTATATTAATTTCAATATCTATAAAAAGAAGATCCAGTCAAAATAATAAATAATGTAAAGATATACGTTACAAGCCTACAGAAGTTAGCTGTTTATCTACAGAGTAAACTATTTCGTTAAAATAAGAATATTCACGAAGCTCCCACACTAACAGGAGTACAACAACGGGCGGATAAGTCGAGAATACACATAAAATCAATTTAGCAAAGCCTCTGAAACGCTTTGACCCCTTTAGGGACAGGCACATAAGAGTAAACTTGAAACTAGATTTCAAGATTGTTATATTAAAATAAATTGTAATATTAATATTATTTATATATTCTTAGTATAATGAGTGAGAATGGAGTGTCTTAATACTAGGTTCTCTGGTTCCTATACTCATATACTCAGCTCCACGCTTTATTCCGCATAGCAGAGTATCAGGCAGGGTATACATAGAGATCCAAGCGTGAAGACACTAAGTTCGTCGCTTTCCGTCCCAATACGTGACATTGCATATTAAGTGCGGTACTTAACGCCGCACTTCATCGTACCAGAGCAGAGAACTGAAAATAATTTAAATGGGGAATCGAATCCCCTACCAGTCGTGCTTACAGCAAGACGCTGTCCCACTGCGATACGATAGCCACAACTCTTTTCACTCATACAATAAAATATATATTTTTGCTAGATTAAAATGTCAAGAGGACTATCTTTAGAATTTTTCTTTACAAATTATTTTATAAATTTGAAATGGTACTGCTATAAATATACTAAGCTTATAGACTATACTAAGCTTTATCATGCAAACGGTTACTTTGAACTTCAAAATACTTTAACCAAGCTGGAGGACCGTAACTCACTTCTCTTAAAATCTTTTATTCAGTCCTAGCTTGTAAAAATACTTTTAACTTTAAAATTGTCACGATTTTAAGGTAAAACTCTTCTATAAAAAACTGATTTTATAACAAACCTTACAATAAGTGTTTTTTACAATGTGTATTTTTATCACTATGTGATATGTGGTCCGTACCTTTTGTTAATTTTTCTATATTTAATTTTCTTACGATTTACATATGGCAATTAAAATATGTCGTTAATACCATTTTTTTTTTCATTTTTTTTGCGCTATTTTTCTTTACGCTGTGCCTCGCACCTATTAGGGTAGGCAGAGGGAACCTGAGAACCTAGTGTCCCATTCCTCTCTTTCTGCCGATTTTATGCATTGCGTGATGAGTGACGGAACTCAACGCCGCGATTTGCCTTGTTACCAGAGATAAATATTAACACAATATTATAAATATTTAATATTTTGATTCCCAATCAAAATCCACAACTTATCGCGTTTACAGTCGCACGCTTGTGCCTCTGCGCGACAGGCCTCTGTTATATATGTTATATATAAAAATATTTTATTGGTCATATCAATGTACATTTATATTTATATATATATATATATATATAAATACATTCATGTATATATATATATATATATATATATATATATATGTATATATATGAATGTATTTGACAGTGCTTAGAATTACCTCTTAATATAGAAGAATTTTGTGTATAAATAACACTTTTGCAAAAACACTCAATATTTGGGACACTCAAAATGAAATGAATTCGTAACTTTGAAATCCGGTCTTATAAGCTCCATTATTTATTTACTAATTTGTTGTAATCTAAGTTCAATTTGTCTAATAAAATCATTAAGGACGTGCTAAAAAAAACTTCGGTTTTGCAATGTTATTAAATTCACGTGATTTTTTGAAACTAAAATGTTCATTATTTTGTCTCTTAGTATACCTATACTCGTATACGAGTATGCTGGGTACCTTGTTGTATGTTGTTCAGGATGTTCTTTAAACAATTTATATATGAATAACACTAAGTGGATAATGCTCACCTAATACTTGTTTACACTTTCTTTAAGTAACTGTTCTAGATTGG
Source organism: Philaethria dido (assembly GCA_033558755.1). Taxonomy (NCBI): domain Eukaryota; kingdom Metazoa; phylum Arthropoda; class Insecta; order Lepidoptera; family Nymphalidae; genus Philaethria; species Philaethria dido. Next base: position 22,387 of record JAKGSA010000178.1, read on the forward strand.
ACGTATATAATACATATGAATGAGCTCTAGACGAATCGATCGACTCGGCTGGATATAAATAGTTCAAGATACAGAACCTATTTTCGCAAACTCGGAAAACGTATCTTGACCCAAGGCTGGCTAGAATAAATATAGGACGAGCATGCATGTCAAACATTATTGAAAATAGATTTTATCAATAGAAGAGTTATTGTTATGATATGCTCAACCCACCGCCTCTTATATGTACATCACTTAACAATTACATAAAAATGTATGAATTAAAAAAGTAATTTCTTCCAGTTTCTTTCCAGAATATTCTCTCTCCAATGTTTATTTCATATTACCCCTATGTCCTCCCTGCTTCTAGTGTAACTACATAATCGTAATTAGCATAGTTACATTAGTAAATAAAATTAAGATACTTTTATGGACATAAAATATCAGTCTTTTTTCTGTTGTGACCCAAAAGTTTTTTTACACAAAAGTATGTCAGGTACATACGAGTACATGTATGTAAACTGAGATATTCGCACATTATTCCCTCAGCATGCTAATTTGCCTGTGTATGACTATAAGCAAAATATACAATGCAAAACCTTTTGCCATTAAAATAAAAAGAAACTATCAATTTTCATTGTCTTTTAATTTTGAATTGAATTAGGAAATAACTGCGACATGGATATATTCGCATACTTTATACTGTTTAGGTTTTATTAATTACTTTATAAAAAATAGCCCGAAGTATAAAAGTATCACTTACATAATATAATAATTTATTGATTATTATAAAAGACAAATATTTATACATAGAGCAAAAATAAAATACGAATACTTCGTAATAATAAATTCAACACCCTAATAATACAGAAGTACTGCAAACAAAGACCATAAATATCAGGGTGTAAACGCAAACCACGCCTCGCCTCAGTTGTTCAGTTCTGCGCCTGTAATCCATGATTTAACCAAATTTCCATGGAACATGACTTATTCTAAAGCTGTATTAGGCCACGTTATTTAGGTCTTTACTAAAAGTATTATACAAATAATATATCACAAATAGTTAAACAAAATAATTGGTATTAATAAAACTATATTTTAAAAAGCATGGGCCACATGGTGTCAATAGATTACTTAAAAAACACCCCACGATTTATATATATATATATATTTTTTTACTTTTTAGTTCAATTTTTCACAAGCGTTTTTTTTAAATTTATATTTAATATAAGTATTTTTTTTAACTTAGTTTGTATAACGACCTACAACCTAGTAGCACATAAGACCTTATCACTTTTTTTTCACACTGTATCAATTTCGATTTTTGATACCTATATAAAAATTCAAATTAGTCCGACATTTCAGAGTCGGTCAAAATTACGTTCAAAGTTTCCGGTACAGAGATACATACATACCAAGCTAATAAAAGCATATTGATTAAAACAAAGGTATCCGTACAACAAGATTAAGAAAAGTCTTGGGGTCATTTGTTAGTCTTGTTGGGGCCTATTTAAACAATAAATACCTAGGTCTAAGTGCCAAGTCCCTAACGCATTATATTCTGTGCAAAAACACACTTTAATCTAAGCATGGAAGTTCCCATTTAAAAAAAATCATTATTATTTTAGTGAGACTTATGATCTATCGCAAATTATAGCCGTAAAAGTCGTATCATGTGGCCGTCTCAGCGAACATACATAGTACTGCGGTAAACAAAGCGACTAAACCCGCACACGCAGATTGCCAACGTTCTCCGCATTCAAGTTAGCGTTGTCAGCGCCTTATTCTCTCTCTCTCTCTCTCACACACACTATCCTAGCGGGTAGTCAGAGTCTTATTTATTTTAAAAATAAATATAATTTCTAAGTAATAAATCGTCCATTTATCGAATTTATTCTGAAAAAAACTTAAAGCATGCAAGACACCGAACTGATGCAATTAAATATAATAGTTATAACAAAATATTTTCACAGATTCACTTTTTCCCACAAATCAGGGTAATCAGGTAGAACCTAGTATCAAGACAGTCCGTTCTGAACTACACGCCCTCATTTGAGACACTACGTTTTGAGTTGTGAAAGTCAACGCCGCTCTTTGCTTTTGCTTTTGCTCTATATTGGATGTCCCAAAATTAACGCAAGATTTGAATTAAAAACAACAAACTGTACAAAATTTTCGAACTGCAGCCGCTAAGCTTTCACTATTTTTGAAATATTCTTTAATAATGAAGACACGTTGTTCTATCGTGTAACGCTCCATTTTTAATAACCCTATACTGTTAGCTGTCAAATTGCTTTTTTTTCAGGGTTGCCAACACTTCACTGCACAAGTGGCGGCAAAGTCAAATCTTGCGTTAATTTTGGGACACCCTTTATTTGGGTTCGATGATATATTTGAGTTCGATTCCCATTACCCACAGAATGAATCGTGTTTACAGTCAGGTACTGTACCATAACACGACAATGGCCTCTGACAGAATAAAATGTAAGGAAAAAATATTTATATTTCATATACCTGAAAAACACAACAAATACTAAGACACATTTATGATAGTATTATTGTGTAATTTTCAGAATTCTTTTTTAAATAAATATTTTGTTTTATTTTTTTACTAACTATATTAATTTATATCTGATGATCGTAATACACACTACTACTATAAACATTTACGAAAATAATAATAAACATATCCTATCATAAACATTCATACAATTCAAACAAAATATATTTAATAACTGTAACAAACAGAATATAGAGTTTAAACCAACAAAACAAATTAAAACAAAATTGCTATTGCTTAATCAACGTTAATCGCAATCGAAATAGCCTTTTCCCAATGCACAGTTTACCGGTGTTATCCATGGAAAATAAAATTCAGTCGCGTAATTACAGCGGGCAGTTATACCGTTACCCGCAGCGATGACCTCCCTCCCTACTGTGATACGCGACCGCTACGCGCTATTTAACCTGACTCACCACTGACCAAGATTACAACTTATCGATGCACATTATGAATATATGGTACATTGTATAAAGGCTATTAAGAGCTTTAGCATTTATGTACCATATAGGTATATTCCT
>JAKGSA010000178.1:28448-63729 GCA_033558755.1 Philaethria dido
TTTTCCCCTTAGCTATCAACACAATAAATCCTCATAAAAAAAAAAAAAACCATTCAAACCCCAAAATATGAAGACAAGAAAAAAGAAACGTTTCACAGCGGCTCCCCTCTCCACATCAGTGGATTTTTGCAATATCAGGGGACTACACGCAAACCTAAACGCAGTCCACCAACATCTTGAGACTGCGCAGCCGACCCTTCTATTTCTAACGGAGACGCAAATATCCTGCCCGGCCGATACATCATACCTTCTTTACCCCGGCTACAAACTCGAACATAAATTCCTGAGACGTGCCGGTGTATGTATGTTCGTTCGGCAGGATATCTGCTGTCGCCGTCTTCATCAATTTGAGGACAGGGACCTGTCAATACTGTGGGTGCGCGTGGACTACGGTAGCCACACCCGTATATACGCGTGCCTATACAGGTCTCACAGCGGTGACAGGGAAACAACGCGACTTTTCGAGCACCTGCAATTGACGACGGATAAAGTTCTTGAGCAATATCCCTCTGCAGAGTTGGTGATTCTAGGAGACTTTAATGCCCACCACACGGAATGGCTTAGTTCTCGGTCCACTGATTACGCGGGGAGGTGCGCTCATGAATTTGCTCTGGCCTATGGCTACTCACAACTGGTACATTCTCCAACGAGAATACCTGATGTTGAGGACCATACGAGTTCTATATTGGACCTTCTGCTGACCCAACGTCCGGATGGATATTCCATCTCAGTGGATGCACCACTCGGTTCGTCCGACCACTGTCTCATCCGGACTCAAGCACCATGCGCACGCCCAAATCCACCTAGACCAGCCAGTTTGCGGCGCATGTGGCAATATAAGTCGGCAGACTGGGATGGATTGCGAGAATATTACGCATCGTACCCGTGGAGGCAGCTTTGCTTCACATCAGAAGATCCCGACACCTGCGCAGCTGCTGTCTCTGAGACGATACTAGTGGGGATGGAATATTTTATTCCAAACTCACTGGTTGCTGCCGGGACTAAGAAACGGCCGTGGTTTAATCGGTCCTGTAAGGCTGCTAGACAATTAAAGCAAGCCGCATACAGGGCTTGGACTACGGCTCGTAATAATTGTGATCCCAATTTGTCTGATGTGAAACGCAACCTCAATGCTGTCTCGAGGTCCAGTAAGCGAACAATTGCCAGGGCGAAATTCGATTTCATCGGCAGATTTGGTGAGAAACTAGCGGGCTACCCCTCTGGGAGTCGTGCTTTCTGGTCACTCGCCAAAGCTGCCGAGGGAAACTTTTGTCAGTCGTCCTTACCACCACTGCAAAATGCCGATGGCAACCTGGCCCACAGTGCAAAAGAGAAAGCCAATCTTTTAGGCACACTCTTTGCCTCGAACTCGACCTTGAACGTCGACGAAAGCACCGCACTACCTACCATCCCGTGTTGCGGTCGCTCCATGGCCGAAGTTAACATCTCACAGAGAGATGTCCGGCGGGAGTTGCTTAGTCTAGACGTTCACAAGTCGAGTGGGCTCGACGGCATACCTGCAGTGGTGCTCAAACAGTGTGCTCCTGAGTTGTGCCCTATACTAACGCGACTTTTCGCACTTTCTTACCACTCTAGGCAAGTACCCTCTTCGTGGAAGACGGCACACGTACATCCGGTGCCCAAAAAGGGCGATAGATCAGACCCGTCGAATTACAGGCCTATCGCTATAACCTCCCTTCTCTCCAAGGTGATGGAGCGCGTAATTAACGCAAAGCTCCTCAGATACCTAAAAGAAAACGACCTGCTCAGCGACCGCCAATACGGCTTTCGCCACAGTCGCTCGACTGGTGATCTTCTAGTGTATCTCACACACCGATGGGCCTCCGCCATCGAGAGTCAAGGTGAGGCATTGGCAGTTAGCCTTGATATAGCGAAGGCGTTCGATAGGGTCTGGCACCGGGGTCTTCTCACGAAGTTGCCATCTTACGGACTGCCCGAGGGTTTGTGCAAATGGGTTGCTAGCTTTTTATCCGACCGATGCATTAGAGCCGTCGTTGACGGCAGCTGCTCCGAAAAAATGGACATTAATGCTGGCGTCCCGCAAGGTTCTGTACTCTCTCCGACCCTGTTTCTGCTGCATATCAATGATATGCTGGCAATTGACGGCATTCATTGCTATGCAGACGACAGCACCGGAGACGCGTTTTACACAGGCCGTGCAAACATCCCTCGTTCCGTTGTGGAAGAAAGTCGCGAACAACTTGTGTCTCAAATCGAGAGTACTCTATCTAGAGTCTCCGATTGGGGTCGGGACAATCTGGTCCAGTTTAACCCCTCCAAGACACAAGTTTGCGCGTTCACCGCTAAGAAAACCCCATTTATTGCGGCCCCTCAATTCCAGAACACATCTCTTACCATCTCTAAGAGTGTAGGGATCCTTGGTATCGACATATCCAGTGACGTCCAGTTCCGAAGTCACTTAGAAGACAAGGCCAAGTTGGCATCCAAAAAGCTGGGTGTGCTAAACAGAGCGAAGCGGTACTTCACACCGGGGCAAAGACTGCTACTTTATAAGTCACAAGTCCGGCCCCATATGGAGTACTGCTCTCATCTCTGGGCGGGAGCACCAGCATACCAGCTTGGACCTTTTGACTCGGTTCAAAGACGAGCTGTGAGACTTGTCGATGATCCCACACTCACAAGCGGTATCGAGCACTTAAGTCTAAGGAGAGACTTTGCTTCCTTGTGCGTGTTCTACCGCTTGTATAATGGGTTGTGTTCTGAAGAATTGTTTGACATGATGCCCACGGCTACTTTTCACCATCGCACCGCTCGCCATCGACAGGGAGTTCATGCTCACACTTTGGAGCCTAAATGGTCCCGAACAGTTCGATTTCAAAGGAACTTTCTTCCGCGGACTCTCCAATTGTGGAATGATCTCCCTGCCGAGGTTTTCCCAGAGGGCTACAATATGGGATTCTTCAAAAGGGGAATAAATAGGTTTTTGAAGGGTCGGCAACGCGTAAGTGATGCCCCTGGTGTTGCAAGCGTCCATAGGCCACGGTAACCACTTACCATCAGGTGGGCCGTGTGCCTTGTTGCCACCGTCGTGGTATAAAAAAAAAAAAAAAATATTATTTTATAATAAATAATTTTAACTGTGCCAAATTTCATACTCTTCCGTCCTCACAATTTTCATAAAAAGATATGCCAAGTTTCTCTTCAGTATTTTTTCACGTATTAGTAGAACTTCGTCACTTCACGTAATATAATGATTTAAATTGTCATGTTTGTGTACGCAATAAAAGTAATATCAATTATTATTACCAAATAAATGGTAGAACTATTATACTCGATATTGAAGCAATTCGTGCAAAATTATTCCATAACCATTCCAAAATATCAAAAACACACAACGTTAATATTCAAGTTTTCACTTCTGTCGGCACTCCCGGAGTGCAATCCGTTGTTTTTTTTTATTTGTCTACACGTAGGGAAAACTAATAGCCAATGTTTAGACAAAAAAATATTGTAAAGATACCTTCTCTAGAATAGTAGTAGTAATAGTACAAACAAATATAGTTTGATCGCGGTGTATATAAATTAAGCGAATTGTCGTGAGAGAGTGTTTTATTTCCATTAAAAAAAAACATCGAACCTGTCAAATTTTGTCGATAATTATTACGTTTTAGAAAGGGTTCATACTTGTCTGGTATTCTGAGTTTCAGTAAAATTTATAAATTTAAAAATTATAAATTTTATAACTTATGGTATTTATAACAATTCGTTTACATTTTGACATGTAATTAAAGATTAAATGAAAAACCACAATAGTGTAGCTAATTGTACGGTACAAAATAATGCCACATTAGAAATGCAGTTATAAAGTTGTTACTAAATAGGCCTTTTCCTTTTGACAATTAACAATTGTAGATGTAGAAAATCTAGAAATCGGGTGTAAAACGGAGTACGGAGTGCCTTGGTAGTAGACCCTCTACTGTGGAGGGAGAGCGTAAACCTGAAAAGACAGCAATTGTATGGAGGATCATATGTGATCAAAATTTCAATATCAATAGCCTTGATGTGTAGATAGATCTTACCAAATTTTTATGTTTATTTCAATATTTGTGTTAGGTTTATGCTTTTGTACTGTATTGTTATAATGTTTTAAAATGTTATCAAATATAATTTAGTAATGTTGAAATGAAAATTTGATATTATAGTAGGATTCGAACCCGCGCCTCTTGTAAATCGTGCAGGCTAGTCTGTTGACTAGAGCGCTGGAGCAAATTCCTAGCCGCGTGTATTCGAATCTCGCTACGTTCAATTTTTTCATGTTTCCAAAGACTATACAAAGTTTAGTTGTTTTTTAGTTGTTTTTCTCTCTATCTTATTCTGTTTTTAAATTAATGGACGAAAAAATTAAAATTTCATTTTTAACAAATGAAATTTGAAGACAGCTAAGAATAGCTAATTCTAAAATTTTTATTATTCAACACATTTTTCAAAAACCATAGTATAGCATTTTAGAAGTTTTCTGTTTTTAATTGGGTACTATCAGTAAAGTTTTTTGTAGCTTGAAATATGTGTGCATCTACCTTTTTAGGTGTATGTTTATCTGTCTACAAAATAATATTCTTTTTATACTTATAATATTGAACATACGAAGTAAAGACTTTGATTGTTATTTCAATGCATCTTTGGAGCTATTTAAAACACTGGACGCCTGCGGCGCTGTAGTCAATTGTTTTAAGCTTCATTAGAACGAGCAATTTCGTTACGACTCGTAACGAGAATTCTGTACAACTGGAAAATATTTGTTTGAAATGCGATTTTTTCTGTATAACTTATCATTTACAAATATTTATATGTTATATTAATATTTATAGTCTTGTTTAGAAACTTAAGGCAATATACGATGTGTTTGAACATCAACAACAACAACAACAACAACAAGTTAACAATATTTTTAAGGCTAATTCTACACAATTTAAACCACAATATAAAAATAATTGCTAATTATATTTGCAGCTAGTACTTTAGTTATATTTCGAAATACTTAAGTAGTTCAAATTACTTTAACGATAAACATTATTTAAGTTACTACTGTAATTCACAATGTTTAAGCCTTAATGTTGATGAAGTTAACAAATGAATAAGCCGAGTTTTGACTTTATACGAATATATTTTAATAAAATGAATGAAACATTTTCCTTAACGTACAGGGTTAACTTAGTACCTGAAATTAATAACAAAAGATATTTTAACTTAAAATTAATATTATTTTCTTCTTACTTGGTAGATGGACGAGAAAGATAATAATAAATTTAGCAACACTTCATATATATATGTCAGTATGTACTTCCTTGATATATTGCGTGCCGGATAACCAAATCTAACATCCTTTTCTAATCAGGTAATACAATAAGTTCTAGTATTTTTTTATAGGAAAAGAAATAAGAAAAACGCCTGTCGTGGCGCAAAGACACAAACGTGCGACTGTAAGCGCGACAGGTTGTGGGTTCGATTCCCACTCCAGGAAATGGAATTTTTCATTTCCTGCGTTTGGTAACGAGGCAAAGCGCGGCGTTGAGTTCCGACACTCAGCACGCAATGACCCAATTCGGCGGAAAGTGGGGAACAGAGTGTCTTAACACTAGATTCCCTCTACCTACCCTGCTATATGCGGATTACAGCGTGAAGCTATGTATGTATGTAAATAAGAAAAAATATTTGATGGACTTATTGAGAATTTTATTTTACTAGATGAAGCTAATATATAACATGCATTTTGGGGTATAAAACATGTAATTTCATCAGTTATTAGAAAATGCTTAGTAATCCCTGCATTCACCGTGCGGGTGTCGGGCCTATCGCGACCAAGAACGGAAGTTCGGACCCACGTCTGACTCTTACGACCCCAGTCCAAATATAAGGGGCCCCTTTACAATACGCAATAATGGTCAACTCCAGTAGGCGCACTTTTCTCTACCTAATAAAATACGTGCTAGAACGGATGTGATAATAGTTCTAGACCGAGATCTTTTAGTAGATTAAAGAGAGATTATAGAGAGGTCTCGCGTACCTCTACTGCTTTTAAATTAATTGTAAACCTATTGTCAGTCATTGGTAAGTTCAAAATACTTGTTTACCCTGAATAGGTGATATTTAAAAATATTTGTTGCCCGAGGAACTAAACGGGTATTAATATTAGATTCTCTCTCACGTTTAATTTAAACGTATAAATATAGATATGTATTATTAATATGAGATTTTTGAAGTAGCACTTCGACACCGTATGGCGAAGTCAGGAGAAAGACTTTCATGATATTAAAAATATAATTAAATTTATATATTTATTGAATATTTTCTTAAATTCATACCAAATTAATAAAGCTTAGCATTTACCTGATGCATTTGGAAGAGAGAGTTAAATAAAGGGGGAAGCGAAGTTCAAGAATCAATTAGTGGCGTAGCTTGTCGTCCATAATTCATGCGCCTACACTGACGCACCTGTTGCAAACTGGTTTAAATGGTTCACAAAGTAAAGATGCTTTGAGTTTTAGATTGATTAAAATAAAATATTTTTTCTATAAATATTTTTTTATACATGTTGGACTTTTATGTCTAGATATATCAATTCACTGAAAGTCATAAAATAAACGCTAAAGTGAGCGAAAAGGGGAATGTCTACTGTGCAAATAGGGCTGGTGTAGTGATGTAAATCAACACAACAATTCAACACGTTATAATTAGATATACTACGAAAATGTTCCTAATATTTAATACAATTCCAACCAAGATCAAAATAATCATTAATTTAAGCTTTACTATTGTTGTACTTTACTAGTCTTTATAATAAAATATAACATTTATCATCATTAAGGATGGAACCCGCAAAACAAAAGCTTTGTTTAGTTTTGTCGAGTTATTTAAGGCAATGAATGGGTATGGGATACCAACATTATGAGGTAATTAAAACCCGCCTCCTTTTCGGTGCAAACCCCTGAAAACTATCGCTAATCATTTAATTTTAATAAATGCCAGCAATTGCTTAAAGATTGTGATAAGATTTTTTTGTGTACGAATTTTTATATAAAACTCGCATCGACTAAGACATGCTCCGCATGTACAAATACTTTATTTTATAAAGAATATTTCAACGGTGAGTCCAGTAATTAATAATTATATAACTCAACATTACAAATTACGACTTCAGAAGTAAATATTAGAATTTTGTAAAAATGTTAAATTCTTTCGGAGCAGCATTGAATAAAATATGAAGATAATTTATTAAAGCAAATAAGATAATTACAAAAGTAATTTTATATCGTTTAAAAAGCAAAAATATAAATTAATCTATTATAACAGAAAATTACTTTCTTGTGTGTGTTGAAGTTGAAAATAATCCTCAAAAATCAAAGCTTTTATTTTGCATTTCATTATAAAAAAAAACATTGAGAAACGTAGGGAAACGCAATAAAAATAAAATATTTCCGTAAATATGTTGCTAAATTTAAACTTTCGTTAAACAAGAATTAATCAGCGTCAAACGTAGAAGTTGAGAAGTTTATGAGTTTTATGAAGCGAAACAAGTGATATAATTACGCGTTATTCTAATGACCGAAGTGCCGCGTAAAAGCGTCCCCGACTCGGGTAACTGGTTAGTCAAGGAGTTACCCCATTATTTGCGTACGCCAAAGCGAATGTGAATAAACAGCGGTAACGCGCGTGACTTGAATAGATAACCGCGGCACGGAAGAATAATATCCTTCAAAACTTTTCATGCTCAAAATTATTTACTTTTTATGCGTATTCAATATAAAAATGAAAGTAACTGCGTTTGGGATGTGCGCAGCTGGAATATGTAATTTTTCTTTAATGATTGATGTGCTTGGAATATTGAACTCAATTCGAGATAAAAATATTTATAGATGTGACTTCTGTGGCATAGTCCTATTGTTTAATACATATTGTTTTATTTAAGTCTTCTGATATTTCTTTTCATGTTCTGTTTTTAAAAGTACTTTTTGTTGCACTTAATAATTAATATGAGAGCAACGTAGTTTATTTTATTATGATTTCAACTAATACTTGAACGTGCTCAAGCATTCCCGATATTGTAACAATTAGAAAAAGTAAACAACAGTTACAACAAAGTATTTATTACTATTATATTATGATCAATATACTGTAGTTACCTTAGCGCAGTGGGACAGTCACACTGTAAATACGATAGTTGTGAGTTTGACTCCCCATTGGGGGAGGATTATAGTTAAATTGTTTTCATTTCCCCTGGAAAGATAATGCCCGCCGTTGAGTTTCAAGCAGAAAGTGTAGAATATGATCATGATCTATAGTATTTATAGAAAAATCTACATATACATATCTATTACCAAATAGATGATTAAATTTAGACCATAACAAATCATTCTGTTACAATAATAATAATACGGTGTAGTAAACGTTTATATTATTTTTATAAAAAAATGTTCAGATTCGAAAAATAAATGTATCGAAAAATTAATAATTCCACTTGTTCGCATATAACATCCATTTATTCGGCCCATTCGCTGTTTAACACCTTCCAACAGCTCGCTCCGCAGCCTGAATAAAATAACAGCCAGAATTCCTATGAGAGATAATTCAATACGCGATAAGGCACTTGGAATGCCAATAAACTAAATTTCTACACAAAATCTATCACAAAAAAAGGCAGGACAACTATTTACATGTTAACCTACATTGGAATGATACGACACAATACTTTTTATATATATCGACAGTGTTACGTCATGCTATACTTACGGGCACATAATGTGATATATTGAAACGAGATAGCGTCCCTTTCCACATTTGGGTCAACAAATGCCAAAGAAAACACTGAAATTTCTCTACTTTGTGAGTTTAGCAACGTGATACGAATCGAGTCAAGCCTAGAGAAAAGATATAAGAAATATGCCCCTAATTTTCACACAAAATTGAACTTACCGCTTTATGGAAAGATTTATTTTACCGACAAGCTTTGGGTCTCGTCTGCAAAAAAAAACATTGCCCAACTTATTGCTATTTAGCCAACCAAGGCAGGACAGTGGATCCAGCAGAAAATTTGAAATTCCCTTAGGTACTCCCCTTTTTATTTTCTTTAGTTATAAAAAGTAATGAGATATTTTATCAAGTACTCTGTCTATTGTGCGGATTTTTTATAACTATCGTAGTAAGGCTGCAATAGACTGTATCAACCTAAATCTGTCCAGTACAGGCGTAGATGCCTAGCGTCATAAATATTTTTAATATTTGTAATAATAAAGTAAAATAAATAAACAAAAATTTTACTGTGTAACATAAATTTTGAAATTTAGCAATACCAAATATGCAATTCTCCATTATAGGTCTTTTAAAAGCAAGATTTGTGTAGCCGCGCTATAAAAGAAGTGTTGTAAGATTTAAAAAGTTCGACCCAAAAAAGAGGGTCACTGAAAGACGCGTAATCCCTCAATTCTTGGACTCTCGCCCGAACGTCCGCTACCAAACTAAGATATTTCAGCAAGACATACGACTTGGAAATAAATTTCACACAATCTAAAACTACGCTCGGAAAATTACTCGAGTTTTTATAACGTCGGCTTAAGCGGGAAGCAAATTGTATCTGGGCTTATCTCATTTACAATCGGGTACAAAAGTTATATAACATAACTTAAGGTCAAGTGTTTGCGTATTAGTTTATGATCTTTTGGTATGCTACTTGAGCCCATGTCAAAGATAACTTGTCTTCATTTTTTTTTGCTTCTTTCTTCTTGTGAAAGAAATTGATCTAACTGAAACATACATCATGAATGCGAGTTGCATGCACGATCAGGAAAAAAAAGTTTATTTTTTGAAAATTTATTTGTACGTTTCTCTGATCAAAAAGAGCCATTAAGTGACTTCTCCAAATGCGCAATGAACGGAAAGAACAGAAATAAATGAACGAAAAGTATAGAACAGGCTCGACTTATTAAAAGTTTATCTTTATGAGCTTTACAAAAAGCAAGAAATGCATAAAAATATTAGGATTACAAACTCTATCCAAAGAGGGTACAGGTAAAATTCTTTTTTTTTTTGGTAAAATTCTGTTTGTATAAATTCTGTTAGAATTTTTGATTTTATTACAGTGAAAGTCAAGTAATAAGTACGGCTTCCAACAGTAGTGATCTTTTACGAAGACATGGATTGAGAAACAGTAACAAATATATATACTAATACTTATTTAATGTGATATAAAGATGTATGCAATATATAATAATAGATACATTTCTAAGATTGTCAACATGAGTAATTTTTAACCGTCTTAAATAAAAGGAGGAGGTTCTCAATTCCACTGCATTTTTATGTGATAGCTAGCTAGTGCTTTAGACGTGGTCCCATTTAAATTTATTTAATCTATTTGAAATTGGACGAGAAGTTTTTAAATTATTTGTAATAATTGTACTTTTAGAGCAATTTATTTGAAGTTGGCCTTCTTTATTGCTGAAATTTATAACAGTATTATACATGTTTTTTGAAAATAATATATTACAATCAAATAAAATAGGTATATAGTAACTGAATTATCAACAAAAAAAAACAATTATGTTTAATAATTATAACATTTTCGAAGTTCAATCCTTTTTTAATGCATTATAAACGTAAAAAGGTTTTTGTGAAAACAAAGATAAGAATATGATGAAATGACTATTTTTAAATTTAAACATTTTTATTTCTCTTTTATTTTTTTTTCTCTGCTTTCCATCAATTTTTAGGCATACTGCGTGGGATGCATGGTGGCAAAACCGACGTTGCGCTTGATAAATTTAAAAAATTATTGACAAATCATTTGAATATCATATCATCAATTAAATTTATTTCATTTTTTTTCCTACGTTTGGTAATACGTGAAACTTTCAAAATAGGTCTAACAAGATCAATAAATATATCCTGATTAGCAATCCTTTAGGATATCGAGCGTCAGACACTGTTACTGACAGCAAAATAAAATATGCGTTACTATGCGGTAAAATTCATAAGGTAATTAAAACGAAACATGCGAGAAAAGTCTAGTAGATATTTTTAATTTCCTATTGATTCTCTCTAATGAACTTACTTTTATAGGCAAATATATTAGGAGGATCAAACGCATCTGATTTAGACTATATAAATTCATGGTCATGAATTGCTTTTATTATTATACTATCAGTTATCGCAAAAAGTCTAAATATATATTTACCAATGTATATATCTACTTATCTCTAGACTATAATAGAATTTCAAATCTTATAATGAATTAAAAATATGTATTTAAAGTATCATAAATAGAAAAAATTGCTCTGAAATGCTAAAGAGGTAAAGTTAACGCAAGTAACAATGATCAGGATCGACAAGACGATATGTACAACACCCTTGCCGCCGCCCGCCGAGATAACGCACCCGACCCTTATCACTACCCGCTTCTTACCGTTCGTCATAAATTTTATCACTGATGGGCAAACGCAGGCGAAAACCGCTTTTTTCAGATTTTCTCCAGTTTAACGAGCCGTGAACTCGTGAGCGTGTCTTTTGATGTCTTTTTTCAGTCACTTACACGAACACTGAAAATTATGTTTACGAACACTGGCTATCATTATTACTTTTAAGTCAACACTTCACAATTATCTTTAAAACAATTTACACTAACAGTTTTACTTATATTTTTCAGTTTTATAAGTACATAAAATTGTGAACACCATGGAGTCAGAAAAGCCTACTTAATTAAACATTGACAAACGACAACTTGCATAGCCGCACCAAATTTTCAGCCGTAGAGCAATTCCTTGAGAAGAGACAGTTTGAGGTTGTAATGTTGTTGCGCGCTGCGTCTGAAATGTCAAACGTTGCGGTGCGATGGAGGCGCACAGGATCACAAAGGCAGTCGCTCGCCTGGCGGCCAGCTGCGGACTGCGCGGGTGAAACTGAGAAAAGTCGCGAGGCCCACCGACGCCGCCCGCACCCGAGCCGCAGCGCACGCGCCCCGCAGAGATCGATACACCCCGCCCACACCACCGACGCACCCGCCGGGGGCACCCGCTGCGCCCCACACACGCATCCGTCGCGACGCTTACACTTAAGACATGCTCGCTTAAGAAATCCTTCGCAGTTCCTCTAGTTTTCTAGTGGACTGAACAAATGCAAACGTTGTCGCGAGTGATAATGAATGCTAGTTGACTTTCTTAGCCTCTGTAGAAAATATAATATCATATGCACGCAAAGCCTACTACGTAGTACCCGGTGTAAGACTCGCATATGGAATATAAAATTTACAGAAAAATAAACGTTTATTTCAAAACTGATCTGATCGAAGTGCGCCAAATAAAGCATTTTACATCATTATTAATTAATATTTTTTATGCAATTCTTTACTGTACTTAATAGTACCTACCTATTCTTCTCTTTGCACTCTTCTGTTCTGAACAAAAGCGCGGCTGCAAACGATGGTTACAAGCTTAAATTTAGTACGGATACGGTAATGATATATTATTTTGTATATCAACACAAAGTAAGTTCAAAAACTAAAACATTCTACAATTCCATTTAACATTATATGGGTTTTTAATAACCAATGGACGATCAAGAAGCTTTTATCAATACTTCAGTTGTAAAATTAACTCATGTAGTTTAACATATGCAACTGCATGTCACTTCTAAAAAATGTTAATAAACTAAAGAAACGGGCATTATAACCATTCCCTTTTTTTCTATAACCATTCAGTGTGATAAAAAGTTCAATTTTAGGATTTATATCTGTAATAGTCGTACAGCTGTCAATTGATATAATTTTTCATACATATTTCCCGATGATCGTCAGTCATATTTTCACTTTTAAGTTCACAGAGCGTAATTTTATGACCGTTGTAGATATTATACTTACCTATAATGATTGGTATTATAAAATATGATTATACAGCATGTTTCATGCTGTATAATCATATTCAATCATCATCATATCTTTGGATATGATGATGCAATGCAATGTATGTGAGAATAGTTTTATAAAAGAAACTACTTATACTCGTATATATCATTTCGTTTAACTGATATCATATGAATCAATTCTCAGAAAAATATATACAAAATTCCTAAAGCTTGAATTTCACGATTGTATCTTGGCGCTCTTGACATAATAGAAGCACAATGCTGTTAGAACAAGAATCTAAAAATAATATTCACTCTTATATCCGACCTACTCCAATACTTCTGAAAACCATTGAGACAAACTACATTTTCACTTCAATGTCCCGAGGTCATATTATAAAACATTTCTTGATTTCTTAAATATGTTCATAGACTATAAAATTCTGTAATTTAGCCATCGTATTTGATTCACAAGGCTGACCTTAATTTTATCATTGGATTTGAATTTTTTTGTTAATAATGAGATGATAATACAATAATTTAAATCACGTATGTCTATTAACCGTTACCAAGGTTTATTTACTAGGTCGTCATAAAAACTATTTTTTTATTTTCTCGAAGACAACCTAAGAAATTGTAGTGACATACAGGTACAGTGCATGAACGTCAAATTTAAATACATAGGTACCTACGAATTTGTACAAATATCAAGTATCATCAAATGATATTTCAATTTTTTTCTATTATAAATGATATTGTAAAGTTTTATACTTAAGTCACCAAGTTACATTTATTGTATGTAATCATTATTGTATGTATCCATCATTTTCTCATTACACTATATATAGGTGCTCTATACTTTACAAATTTAAAACAATATACACATATACATTTAAGTATCACTATATAAATCGTATCTACGTGGAATAATGGCAAGAATGTTAGCTGTATTTCTCCGTTGAATCGTAATTTGGAATCTTTGAGCGAAAACCAAGCCAGCTCTCTTATCACCGTTAGAGGCAATGAGTCGAGGTGTAATATTTTTTAGAAAACCTCTGTTACACCACTCTGAAGACCAAAAGTTGTATATAGCTATTTAAATTTGTATTCCCAGAAGTAGAATAAGTTTAAGTCCTGAAAATAAGTTGTATAAATGGACAAGATCAGCACGTAGAATATTCATTATTTGTATTTTACCCTACATTATTCAAGAGTAACAGTTTTTACTCAGTCCAAAAAAGTAATATAATTTGCAAATCTAGTATTATACATAGCACTCATGACTTAATCACGCTATAATCTTAATTCCTATACCTAATTCTTATAATATAAATATGTTGTACTGCGTAAACGTTTACGTTAATATGAATTAGGGACATTGTACTAAAACAAGCATGTGTTATTTAAGCATACTCCCACTTAGGAATGTGATTTTCTTCATCATACAAAAATAACAAAATATATTCATCACAGCTTTAAATCTCAGAACAGGGAACCCACCCAAAACATGTCAAAATATTGTATTAGACCAACAAAAATTTCCATTCATTTACCAAAAAAGTACAGAAAGCGCGGAAAAGGGCCTTACAGCTGCGAAGGCGTCTTCATTGGGTAATCCCCGCCTATGTTTAATATGAGATAACGCATGATATGGGACAAATTTTATTGTTAATTGACACTTTTTTTGTTATTTTTTAACATCAAAAAAGAAACAGATTTGAAAAGCTGCTACTTGATATTCGACTGTATTTTATTATATATGTATGCGCTTCTTTTTAATTGAATCAATTTTGGTGATACTTCTTCTTTATGCTATAGCTAGTGCATCTATCTATTTATTTAATATCTGACAAGAAATTTTAAAGTATTCGTAAAAATACTTCTCCTTAGTGCATTTTCTTTAGTGTTTTTTTTAGTGTTTTATCTAAATGCTGTTAATTAAATAAGTACTTTATTTAAACAAAAGATATATAATCAAAATATTATATATATATATATATATATAAATACTGTACTTACAAATATTAATATATGTATTTACAAATATTATGCTGATAACTACAGCATAGAAATGAAAATCGAAATAACTTAAAATCTGGAGCAACATACAGGATACTTCCTGTTTTATCCAGCTATAAATAACTGACACCATCCAATGATGACAATTACTCGGAATTTTTTTCTTATCTGAAAGAAAATGATAAAATGATGTACATTTATTTCATAAGAATCATATAAAAAAATTTAGATCGATTGATGGATCGAAAATAAGGTAATGTAACCAACCTTTTATTAACAAAGATAAAAATATTAATCTCATTCATTCAAGATTTAATCTCAATGTTAGGATAGATGATATTTGTTACCCAAGACTAAAACCTATGAGCGTGATAAAGAAAGTTTTGTAAGTAAAGGCTTCAAAATCCGAAAACCCGGACCTGTACGAAAGACTTTATTATACAAGGCTACAGAATAAAACCTCCAGTAGGAAAAATAATAAAACAGATTCTGTCTAATTATTGCGTTGAATTCAAAATTGTAAATGCCGCAATTTTGTTTCCAATATAAGGTAAATATTTAATAGTAAGAGTAAACTACTGACTACTAGTACTTGATAGTATTTAAATTATATTTATTTTTGGTCGGGAAGCGGAGAACGGAGTATCTTAACACTTGTTTCTCCTTTTCCTCTACAACGCGGGAAAAAACGTGAAATTAAAACAATGATTAATGAATACTTATTAAATTGCATATCGAATAAAAAATATACAGTTATGATGGAAATCTTTAATATTTAAGTAAAATATCGCAATATATTGCTTTATAATTATATAATATTAAACTTTTCATGAAGAGGCATACCTATAGCCAATATCTTTGAAATATTTAAGCAAACGATAAATTAATAGCACATCACACCATCTGTTAGAGTGGCAAGGTAATCTAATATTAAATTGGTAACCAGAACAATAATTATACCACTGACATTAAAATTATGAAAAATTTTATATTTTTTATTTGATTTGAAAAATATGTTAGAATATTCAGACTTAACAATTATAAAATGGCTAACCAGGTGATATTTAAACAGTCATAGAAAATGTATCTATGACTTATAAAATGTTTGTCTATCTGTCTGTCTGTTTGTATGAGCACATTTTTTAAATCTAATAGGCAGATTTGAATATAACTTTATTGTTGTATTGTAACTTAGGGTAGGTATATTTAATTTCTATAAGTGGAACACTTAATATAGAACCCTGAGAGACAAGTTATAGGGAGTTCAGGAAAATCGTCTTAACAAAAGTTATTCAACGTAATGCGCATTTTCCGATGTTATATAACAATTAATGATCTGGAACATTTGATGAAAAACCATAACAGTCTGTACTATAACATATAAGGAAGTGCCACTTTAGCAAAAGTTTTTCAGTTCATGGCCATTTTCCGTTGATTTATAAAAACTGAATCTGGAATATCCGGTGACATAATTAAACTTCTATACAAAATTATTATTCAATTAAGATATTAAAAGCAGTCAATATAGTTAGTTCCAACAAACTACCACCAGTCCAGCAAACATGTAAGAAATAACGCAATGTCGTTTTTGAAAAAGTAGTTTAGCGCGATGGGAATTTTCTGTCGACAATATCTGATTGTTAATACGATGGTATGGTTTTAGGCCTAATTTTCGATGAAAACGGTTGATAAGTAGAATTAAAGAAAGGGACAAAATCCACGTAAAGAATGTTGTCAACAGCAAGTAATTAGTAAATAACATTAATATATCATGGAAAGTTGGCAAGTAGTTAATTTTAATAAATTTAATAAATACTTTATTATAAGCAAAACATTAGGATAATATTAGATACTATTACTAACAAATAAAATTTAGTTGCAGATAAAATTAGATGAAAATAAATGTGCTTTCACATAAATGGATATTTCATTGAAATGGTGCGGATCCAGGCAACATCTGTTTTACCTGCAGAAAGGATTTTATTCACGTATCTACATAGCAATTTTTTCTAATAAAACTGTCGGGATCGAATATTTACATAACATTATACTTTATTTAAAAGTAATGTTATTTGCTAGAATGGTTTCGTATATCTTAAAAAAAGAATGACGAATAAGCTATGGAAAAAAATATGTTAGAAGAGTGAAAAAGAACTAAAAAAGAGAATTTCTTGCTGGGTTTTCAGCTGATTGTGATGATAAAACAATAACTGTTTTATACATATAAGATTTTTTTCACCATAATATCAAATCAAAACATTTTTTTATATTTATATTTATATAAATGATATTCTAATTATTTTTTGGCAATTTTCTCAAAATAAGTCAAAAAAGCAAAAGAGACTTATAATGAAAATTATTTTATTTCAAGCTATTTCATTATATAAGCTTAGAGAATAAATGAAAACAAAATGGTTCCTCTGAAGAATTTATTAGAAAAATACCTAAACAAATATTTTGAACGAACTTGTGAAATTGAATATACGCTTTTAAGTAAAATATTGTATTTTATAAATATGTCATTATTGGCCTGATCACTTACCGTAGGCCTTAGGCCGTATATTATTATGTAAATGGAATAAATTACATTTAGGTAAATATATAAAAAAATCACTGGCTCTCGTAACTTAAGCAGTGGCAGGTATTCTCGTAAATACCTAAATTCACATCTCCACTCAAAAACCTTTTTCGTAAAAAGAAAAAGAAATCTACATTAAATCAATTCATCATAATAAATATGTAAAATAATACTTTACTATGGCGCAATTTAGCTTGTTTTTATCAACATAAACTATTTGCAACATGTAACGTCCATTACTAATATTGCCTCAGCGTTTCAAATTATGCGCATAAAAATAATAGGACCGCATAATATTAGAGCCAGTGAAAACTTTAACGTCATCTGGGGAGAACTACCCTACTGTAAACTTCATTCATTGTCATACCCATGCTATTACATTTTAAATGACAAATTACTTCTATCTCTAAATAATTATTTTACATCGATTTATGCTAGCTTCCCTTTGTAGAATAATTTAATAATTTCAACCTTCAACGGACATGTTCGAATATTTTTGAAGAACCATACACGTGAAATAGCATTGTCACTAAAAACATAATTAAATATCTATACTAATATATGAGAAATAAGAAATTAATAAGCTCTATATAAAACGATTTAGCATATTGAAAATAAATACAAACATAATTTATATAATGTGTTATATCATGATAAACATTTGTTATTGTAATGTAAGTTGTAAGTGGCGTTGCTGGACTGACTTGGATATCACAGGTGAGTGCTTGAGCCGTATTTGCCGCGTCCTCGAGCGGCGCTGTTTGCGCGGCAAACACTCGGCTCCCTCGTCGCCCTCAACCCTCACCACCCGATTACCGCCCACGATTACCTGCCCATCACCTGTTAGCACAGATTTATATTATTTGATAGCAGTACTTAAGAGATGATTTTGTTCACGCCTTTATTTATAGCTTTTTCTACATTTTATCTAAAACAATAAATAAATATATTATGGTTGAATTTTTAAGAAGGTATTTTGAAGTATGTGGCAGTATTTATATTTTGTCAGATGCTACGACGTTGAGAAACAATGCAATATGAAATATAACAATTCCAAACAATAAGCCGCAAAAGAAGTGTTTACGTTCTGTTCGTTCTCGTGATGTTTGTAAGCAATATGTTGAAGTATGCAAAGGAATTCGCAGACGACGTGCTTTGCCGATTTATTCATATCTCCCGAAGCCTAGCAACCACCGTCTTACAAATTGTAATATTCATGTCAACTGTATTTTTTTATATAATTCACTGTTAATTTTTAAAATAATAAACGTCATACAAAATCGTTTTTAGTGTAAAACCTGTACCTACCTGATAAACCTACGACATATTGTATTTCTTTGAAAGTACAATATGTCTTAGCACATAACACATAATGTCTTTTAGTTAATATAAGTCACACTTCACAACTATTTAGTGCTACTATTATTACTCGTATATAAATATTATTTACATGACGTTCCGTGGGCCGTTGTTTCGCACGTCGCGTTGCTCCAAATGCGCAGCCTAACACAATAAGCTACGCAAATTGTGTGTATTTTAATACATCTGAGTTTATTTTCCTTTCTGGGTCTCAATTCATTTGCCTAAAAGACAATGAAAGGAATAATTTATCCATGAATATTAATGAACTGGGATTCGTATTCATCTCTCTGCTCACGCTTTTATTGCGTATTAATATAATGGCTTCGGAATACCAGGATATCGATAAATCTTTGTAATTTACTACCCTCATCTGTCATAAATTGCCTACAGTTAAAATTATTCTCATTTTATTAAGTATGATTAACATTCTAATAACAATAACTCATTCATTATCTATTGAGACAATGTTAGTGGATTTTAATTAAATTCCATAATCTGCTGTCACAGCAATGTCAGTGTAGATATGTCAATTTCAACTAACCTCATTTCTCAATACTACAGAACATCAAGAAACTACGATGGGATAGCTACTTATATCGTTATTCTTGTTATATATAAGTACATATTTAGTAGATTAATCGGCAGTGTCTTTTTTTTTTTTTTTTTTTTTTTTTTTTTTTTTTTATGGATACCGGATGGCAAACGAGCAGAAGGACCGCCTGATGGTAAGTGGTTACCTTCGCCCATGAACATCTACAACACAAGAGATGTACTAGATGCGTTGCCAACCTAGAGGATACAGATGGAAAGGGAGGATAATGTAGTAGTCCGCTATCGGAACCACCACATTTTGGGGAAAGGATGGGTGGGAAAGGGGAAAACCTGGCTTACATGCCATCGAACCGGAACACATCATAAGATATTTGGCGGTTCGTCTTTGACATGATAGTGGTCGCGAGCCAGACGGAGGACGAACCTCCTACCACCAAGCAAGCAAGTCTGACTATACTCGTATTATATGTTATGATTATGGATTATATTTAAGATAATAATATTTTAAATTATTTTTGTGTCCCTGTTCCAGTAAGCTAAATAAAACGTGGCGTAGAGTTTTGCCTTTAAATGGATAGAAATTGGGATGCGGATTTTCTTTAGACTCTCTGGGCTGCTGTCTACTTCGTGTGCTGTATGCGGGAGAAGTATATTTGAAATAGAGCTAACAGCTGAAAAAAATAAACGTATATGAGCATAAGCAGCACATTTGTATTAAATGTAGTATAAATTATATTATCTTTTATAAAATTATTGCGCTAGGCAATTTTAAACTTAGCTTAGATTACACAAATTAAACAATTATGTCAAAAACTTGTTACAATACAAATTACAAAACAAATTATACCAAGCAGAAGTCGCGAGGCGTCCATACAACAAGGTTCCCAAATTTTTAGAATACAAGTATGAGACTTAAGAAAAGTGGTCGCCAGAAAAATGTTGGGTATAAAATTGCAATAAAACAAGCTCTAACACCTACAACCCACTAAAAAAAAAGATCGTCACCAAAATTCGATAATGAAATTACTGAATACGTTCACATCCCATACCGGCTTCTCTAAATTTACCGGCTTGCCTAACTAAAATTTTCACCCCTCATTACTGCATTTGTTTGTATTTAATATGTATATATTAGAATTTATCATCATGAGACCCCCTGACAACTGTCTAACCTGCTCATAAATTTATAAAAAAAGAGAAAAAAAAAATTGTCAGTCGGTGAGGATCTTCACCATAGTCTTAAGACAAGGTAGTCTATTTAAGTATGCACACGAAAAAAAAAAATAATAAAAAAAAAAGAAAAAAAAAGGCACGGGCAAGTGCGAGCCCGTGGATGTAATCTAACTCAAAAAAATAAAAAGAATTTATCATATAACAGTCGTCGCGAGCGTGTGTGCACATTTACAACATATAGTTCATTCAAATCCCACTCTCAGTCTTCCGTACATGTTTATACTTGTAATATTGTTTTTCTTTTGCTTTGATACCACACTTGGTGAATTCAATTGGAGAAATTTGGAACTTTTTTGAACTCAAGGAACAAGGAATCAAGCTTCGCTAAAAAAACCTCTAAAATTAGTAATAAATTGTAACAGGACCGATTTAGCATTCTCTGTTTACTTCGTAAAATTGGAATTTGTAAAAAACAGTAAACTAGGAACATTTTACAAATATTGTTTACATATTTTATTCGTCAAAAAAAAATAACCAAATATTTACCTATATGTTTTATATATCATATAGAATATTGGTGCTTATAAATATATTTTCATGAAATATCCAATTAGATCCACGTTCAACATGGAGTCGTGTGCTTGCACATTCAAGTGAATACTTAATAGCAATACTATGAATACGTGATAAAAATATTAAAACGGAAAGTGCAGAGCAAGTATTTGAGTCGGCGCCACGTTTGATGGAATAATAAAATAAGTTTTATAGCCTCTCGGTGCCCTAATAAATCTTCACTATCGACTTGTAGATGCCTAGTAAGATACGACTATGAGTATACAATATTTCTTTAGCTTGACCACAATTCCGCCATTATTTTATCATTATTTCAATGTTTTTATAAAAATCGGTGTTTATCACACGTTTGCGAGCTTATTTTACCTAAAAACATAAAAACCTATCAATCTAATAAGAAATCTCTTAATAACTTTTTTTGGTCTTCTTTCTATCCAAAATGCATACTCTCGTAACAGGATATGATGACAATACATTTGCATAGCATGAACCTGATGTTATTAATTTGTTATTTTACTCTCTTTTGAGTGACTTCCTATTTTTATTTCAATTTATTTTCGTGTCTAATTATAACACATAATCTTAAAAGAAACCAAAAGTTACCAAAGTATACATATTATCAAAAAAAACATAATTGGCTCACACCTTTTAACAAGACAATTTCAAAACACAATTGATATATATATCTTGTACGAATGTTCCTTTTTTTATTATCTTTATGTTTAGCCCAACATATAGAGTTTATTTTACTACTTTAATTTTAAAAGAATCCATCACTCCATACATAGTCATAGGTGTAACATAATAAATCTATCACTAAAATGAAGGCACATCAACTGGGATTAGCATAGTCTATAATAATGTTGATTTGAAAAAAAATATAGAACATAAATTGTCGATGATCGTAACGTTATATCTGTTAAAGATTTAAGGACTAGCTTTGCTTTAGTATAAAAATGGGAGAGTAAATTTCATAAACTTAAGTATTAAATTTAATTCTTGTTATGGCTTTCGAACTTATAAGATAGAAGTTCATAAAGCACCTATTAAAAAAATCCTGTTTGTGTAATCAATATAAAAATCCTATATTTGCCATTAATTATGCTTCTCAATAATGTAATACTTGTCTATGATTTTATTAAATTAAAGCACTGGTATGTTTGTCTAAATTAAAATAATTTTACTTAACATTACTTAACTTGTACGTAGAGTTACCTATAGACGCCTGCAAAAAAATGCCATTTCTACAGACTCTAACGACGACATAACTAATTCTTTCCGTTTCTTTCTTTTGTTCGTAACAAGGCAAACACCTCTGGCTAAAAGATCAAAGAAAGCAAAGTACTCAGCGGCACTTGTCCTTCGTTCCCTAAACGGTCACGCTTCAGTGCTTGTCAATTTGCAACCAGTATTTACAATTTCATTAAGCTTTAGCTTTTCTTGCAAAATAATTTAGGTTACTGTGTTTTGCACAATTCATGCTTGTTTTCTATTTTACTTTGTTAATTTTAGTATTAATTTTAACGTTTCACTTATTTTGTTTTATTGTTATTCGATCTTTGAGGTTAATTTGCATTTCATTCATTAGATATTCTTAAGAAAACATTTTATATAACGAAAACATATATGTATACCTATACATTAGTTAATAACGATTTCATGGAATAAATATTACAAAACACTTGCTTAACTGTAATTCTGTTTTTTATTAGATGTAAGAAAGCTTTATGAAAACGTACATAGTATTCATAATTCAGTTGAAGTAAATTGGCAACCTGTGTTGAAATTCTGCCAGAGCACTAAGCAGTACAATAATATTAGCATCACAGCTAAAAATATTATTTCGCTCTTTAATATTTATTTTTCTCTCTTGCATAGCAGAATATAGAAACTTATTTCATATGCAAGGGCCTTGTACTCAAATGTTCCTGCCTTCACGTTTCACTCGTGATAAAAAATTAAAAATACTCTACCAAAACCAGACAATGCTCATGTTACCATAAATAAATTACATATCTAATACACAAACCGCTTGTGTAATGTTTATTAATAGCATATATAGAAGTTGAAGTCATTTAAAAACTTTATTAAATTATTAGAAGCTATCACATGACATATAAAACATTAGACACGAAATCAATATGTCCGGAAAGTGGGCTATTTGTCGGTCTAATACGATGAAGAAAAAATAACAAAGTGGTATCTCATATCCAACTAACACTTTATTTTTTACGATAATAGGTTTTGAAAAGGTACATAAATCTAGCAAAAAGACCAATTAATTTCTTTCTGATGTAACTTTTATTTACTATACTGGTCGTCGCCGTTAACTTCGTTTGCATAGACTTTTTACTATATCCTTGGTATTAAGAGTGTATAACATAAAATATTTTCATGATGATTGTGATCAACTTTCAAATCGAAGGAGTCAATCATAGTTTTCACAATATCGTTCTTTGACATGATTTATTTTCCTACAAATAAAGTTGCTGTCAGATACACTGCACCTATAGTTTCCTAAATACCAAAATTCCTGGGTCAATGGAAATTCACCGCCGTTCGTAAGAGTAGGTAGTTCATGTACAATTTTAGCATAAACAACCCACTCAATATCGATAAAAGCAAGCTTAAGTTACCGACCACTTCTATCTGAATACATTCGCTTAGAATTAACGAGTGGAATATATTTTGCGGATGTTTACACTCAGTTTATACCTCTGGTTTAATACTATTAGTTGTAAGTAATATAAATATGACCTAACTTTGTGACAAGGCAAAGCGTTGAGTTTCGCCACTCGCACGCAATGCCTCAATTCGGCATTTTGTAAAAAAAATTATCAATAATGTATCATATCTCTAAGAAGTAATATTTTTATTTTTTTAGCTTCACGTTGTATCCCGCATATAGCAGGGTAGGCAGTGGGAACCTGAGAACCTTATGTTAAGACACTCAAGTGTTGATATAATATGTTTCATTCCCCATTTTGGTAAAGAATATTATTTATTTTACTTACTTATTTATAAAGTACAAGTAAATGCAATAGGTATTCACAAGTTAAACTTCCAATTAAAGTCTTAGTATTACTCGGAGCACGTATCGCATACTTCACTAGTCCTATCAATACAGCTACTAAACTTCATACGCAAGTTAATAAAGAAAACAAAACTTATTTATTCTTGGGGAAAAACAATACTTTAACTAAATGAAAACTTAACTTTATATGACTGTACTGAATTAAAGCAGTGATGTTCGTGATAACTTGCTATGTCTCATAGCTAGCGCACGTGAGAAAAATGAAAATAGCTTGGCGAGAGTCAACCTGTATCATTGCTACCCACATATTAGTACCGTCATTTGTCGATTATTAAACACGTGCACTGTCTAATGAAAAATTTTATTGATATGTCATATTCAAGGTTATGCCATAATGAAAATTTTTTGTACTTGGACTAATATCTGTACTGAATTTCATAGTTTTCATTATCTTTAATATTTGTAGTCGCATTAGGCTTTAATCTGAACACAAAATGTAGAGGAAAAAATATTGTCATAAAACATCAATTCACCAGTCCAGTCCAATTCGCAATATATTGATATATGCAAATGGTTTAAAGAACTTTAAAATTGCATCTAAACAGTTTGATATTTGCATTGCTGAGTTTTATTATTGCAAAAGGGATAGTTGCCGAATGTTTTCTTATAACATCCCATTCCAGAAAATTTTCATCATCTCATTGGTTATTCATGAACATCTATATTTCATTTCGTATAGACTTCAAAAAGCGGTTTCTTTTCACTCACTTTTTTTAGAAAAAAATCTTAAATTATTTTACAAACTTTTATATATAAAGAGTATCTATCAATATGTTTTTTTTTAATTTTAATGGTTGTCTGTCTGTTTACAGAAAAAAAATTAATATTTCCTATGGTAAAAAATAACATTTTCTTCTTCATTTTCGTTCATGGGAGAATGTTTATATGTAGAATTATTTTTTTTAGTTAAACAAAACGCGATGTTAGATTTTCATCCTACATACAATATATTTGAATATACTCCAAGGTAAGCGTAGATGGGAGTGTTCACAAAGTTCCCTTCGCTGATCCACACTGTGTAAAAGAAGATTTTTTTACACTACTTTAGGCAGTGTGAATGACACTTTGAGAAAAATGTGATAAGATTGTTCTATTTTGTCAAAAAAATATTAATATAACAACATTATTTGTTCTTGAAATATACATAAGGATATTCCTCAACAACTAAATATATAATTCTAATTAAAAATAATATGTTCTTAATTTTTTTAAATAATTATTATAACGTCGTACGTCTTTGCGTCTAAGCTTCTCAAGCTCTTAATTTGTACTTGCAATTCATGTCATGCTCTGAGATAAAGTAAAATATTACTAAGAAACATAAAGTACAAGAAATTCTTAACAAAGTGACTGTGGCACTGAGTTAGTCTAGATATTTTATATCTACTTTTATCTTAGATAAAACTCCAGAATACTACTTCATTATTGTATAAACATAAGTAAGATGACAATCACTCATTAAATACTTGTTTTTTGAAATAGTAACACCAAAATATAGGCTAATGTATGTCTATAGTATCTGAGAGATTTTTTATGTCATGTTATCGGATTGATCATTTATAACAATAAATAATTATTCACTCCGATAAAGCAATGTGTAAATAATAAATTTGTTATCATAATCCTGCTTAAAGCAAGGTTTCACAGAAAATAAATTAGATTACTTTTTCCTATTTTCTTATGAACACAAAGGCTAAAATATTCCACGATATTTAATATGGCAAGTGCAAGAGCCTATAAAATTTTATGTTGAACATAAAGGAAGACGCCAAAACCCAAAACTTGAACTACTTTCCTCGTGAGTTTTTTAAATGCTTTAATTCATAAGCATCCGAATGTCCCTTGTCCTGTTTTAAAAATAGTATTAAAAATAATATTAAATTACTAGGTTTCTTACTTGAGCATTTTTTATTTTTTTAGCTCTCCATTTAACTATATATTTTTATCTTAATATTTTTGTGACTTCTTTAATCACTTGCTGGATGTCTTCACCAATCCTCTTCGACGGCGAAATAAATCTGTATTTGCGCTAGACTCGCGTATCCGCTCCGCAATCTCCATCAGTGTGCTGACAGATTCACAGAATGAAATCAACTGAAAAGTGGAAGATAAAAAGGAAAGGGCTCACTATATCAATTAAAACGTAATGTTGTTGGTTTAAGTAAAAGTGTGGAGAGCCATAAAATCCGATTAACTTGCGCACTCGTGACTCACGAGTAACAATTTTCGACATACAGTTTAGTACAATTTTTGTCGAAGTGACTGTGCCACGCCAGCACCCACACAAACCACATTGGGACTGCCAAATTTTTCTCTCCTGATCCAATGATCTTGGGGCGTGGACCTCCATGTACTTTCACCATTTCCGGATTAGAACTTTGTATGCATTTGTTCACGTGATATCGTCCCCCAATAATACCTCTTGCGATACCTG
Source organism: Philaethria dido (assembly GCA_033558755.1). NCBI lineage: Eukaryota > Metazoa > Arthropoda > Insecta > Lepidoptera > Nymphalidae > Philaethria > Philaethria dido. Next base: position 55,101 of record JAKGSA010000178.1, read on the forward strand.
TAAATACAGGTATCGACAGCAATCCCAAGACGTCAAAAGAAAGTATTAAAAGAACGAGGCAAAAGAAAATACAACAGACATGCCAAACATACATAAGATTTTTTATTCGTTAACTGGACTTGCGGTTGAATATAGGTTAAAAAAACGTCTATTTCTTAAATAGTCTAATTTAATTTAATTTCTTATATCTTAAATATCTATTGAATATAATTTTATTTATTTTTTGGCGAGGTTTATGAACAAAAAGCTGACTTAAGTTTGGTAACAGATATTTTAAATGGTATAAGCAACATAGAATCAAGTGTTGGTTTTAGAGTCGTAGCCAAATGTGTAACAATAAAGCTACGGCAGCGCCGCGCCATAGTATGGCCATGTGCCAAAGTTAGTTTCACCAGAATTAACCAAAGTTCAATTCTATACGATGCTGCAAACGTCCTTTTATCAACATCAAAGACCCTTTGACTTTAAATTTTCTTTTGAAACTATATTATTTAGATTATGCTTACGAAACATGCGAACTATTTAGTGACTTAATCTATTTATTTAAATGTAAGTATAATTCATATATTATCAATAATATATGAATGAGCTATAGAAGAAAAACAAAGCAAAATATTTAAAAAATGTTTAGTTCTATAAATTAACAATGTGCTTTAAAAATTACATAATTAATTAAAAATGTAATCTTTATTCTTTCGTCAATTACAATTGTAAGCTAAGCTAACATTAAAACTTCAAGACTTACAAAAGCAACAGAAAATTAAATAAATACACTTTTGGTATTACAAGTCACACTGATCCAGTGAAATATGAAAAATCAGAACTGGCGGCGAGCCAGTTTCCTTGCTACGCGCTACAACAAAGGTTTTCATATCGGAAAATTATTCGTAGAACAATACAAGAAATAGTCTGCTTATTAGCTGGAAATATTCATAGGTGTAAAAATAATAATAAATTAGTAGCAATTACGTACTAAAGTCGATTTAAGGACGTAAATAAAGTACGTACTACTAAAGTATATGAAGGTAATATTTATAAATAATATTATTTTAAGTTGAAACTTCGATTTTTTAGAAAATTATTTATAAAACATTGTAAACCATTGAATTCCATACTAGACGTTACCCTCATTAAGGTTCTTTGTATAAAGGATCTATAAACAACCCTAACAACTAACCTAACAAATAAGTATGTACCCGACACGAATATAAACTGATACGCACTATATTTGTTTTCCAAAAGCATCAAAATAAGCGATATATTTTATACCAAATAAGTATTTGGTATAAAATATTTGTAAGATATAAAAATAGCGCCTTAGCGCGTTTTCGAAAGTCAAAAAAGAGTTGCTATTATGCATTAGTATGACCATACCATAGCATATTATATTATTTGTGAATTTAAGTCTCAATTATAGCAAAATATTTTCGTTTTAATCAAATACATTTAATATGTTTCCCTAATCTTTTCCTTTTTCACACCTCAAAATGAATTATTTATTTTATAAAGAGAATACTCGCTTTTTTAATGTATAAATATTGTAGAAAACTTGTATTTAGATATAAAAAATGCAACTTACATTTTTGCGATCCGCACATTTACAAGCACGAACTTCTTTCAAAGAAATATCAGCCATACCTTGAGTAGTCGTCAGGGAAAACAATGGTTTCTGTTGAAATCCCTTTCGCCCCCGCCCAAATTAATCCCACGTCTTAAAAGAGAGTGGAATAATCCAAGGTATTGTCTTAATACTGAGTTCGGCCACATTCATTTGGAAGAATAAAAAGTTTTCATGTAAATGTTAATTACTTGTGAGTTGTGACGCAGAATATTATTATTTTGATTGTATTGTATATCAAAAGACTCAAATACAAGTTTTATTCATAAAATAATAAGTACTATATATTATCATAACCTATAAATTGTAAGTTACATATACAGATATACTAAATTTTAGATACCTATAAATTTACTACTTACCTACTACATTTTGGGCATCTGTATTATTTTTTGCAAAAGTTAAATTACTTTAGTATACTAATCGAAGTAGTAAGGTAACATTCTTTACAATCATCATAATTAAAAAATATATATTTCTAACAACGTAGATGGGAATGGAACAGTTAATTTGGTAGGTGATCCGCACGCACACGCTCCACTGCTTCCGTCAGAACACAGCCACCGCAAGTGGTTTACAATTGTGTTCACATTATATGTGACGGTGTTTAACCCTATAAGTACGAGGAAAGTATTAACTTGTGAGCGCGCTGTAGAATTTTAATATGTTACGAAATAATTGAATTGCTGCCTTTTTAATCATTACATTCGAATAAAAAGGTGAATTTCAAATTCTGTTAAAACAACTATTTTAGAAAAGAACAATTTTAATTTCAACCTATATTTTAATTAGGAATAGTAATTTGAAACATGTCACTAAATATAGCTAAGTCTATAATCAATTTGTATAAGGTTTCATATTTCGCACAGTGATTTGGTTAGGGACGATCGTAGTCGAAAGTGGTTGAGTTGATATTCGACGGGTATATTCACATGGCACATTTGGTTCCAATTCAATTCTCCGCTCGGCTCGTTGCAGCAGTGAATGAGCCATCGCCGTGATTGTCTCCGCACCCGCCGCGGCCCCCGCGCCTCAGCTCCTCCTCGCTATCACCCCGGTCGGTACCCTCAACTGAAGCAAATTGCTTTTGTGCCATTTGGCTACAGTTTCAATGTTAACTTGTGAAATGACTTGTTATAAATGATGTTATCAATTCATAAAATCACATAGCATTCATCTCGATAAACATTCTTATTTTAAATCTTAGCAATTAACAATAAAGTCTATGTTCATTAAACATAGATTGAGATTGTCAACTTTTTATTTTAATTTGGAAAAAAATGTTTAACAAAAAATTAAAGTGATTGTGTTGTTGTGAGAGTGGTTAAATTATTTCGCAAAGCAAACATAAACTTAAAGTATAACACTTAAAGATTTTAAGCTTTATCTTACAGTCAGAACGTCATACGTTAATATTTGTAACAACTCTTTCCAACAAGTTTTCAATATCGTAATTGTTATTTATGAGAATATCTTATTATGTTCGATGTTGCTTCAACTTGAAACCTATTTATTGTTGGCAATGGTGACCGTTCTGTGATTTTTTAAATGGGGAGCACAGGCAAAAACTATCAGAATATACCGGAATTCTGACGACAATGAGAAAAAATAAGATATGACATTTTACAGTAGAAATTACGAACGATAGAATTGTAAAGTATGGTAACTCTACAAATTAGCTTGATCTTTTTGACAGATGTAAATTTTTCTGCTAGACATAAATTTGCACTTTAACATATTATTTATTTATTTTGCAATGACCAATATTTATTATTTACTTATTATTTTCTTATTTTAATGATTTTAAAAATATTTAAAAAATATATATAACATTAAAGTTTCTAAAAATTCAAGCGTTATCCGAAAATTAATACTTTTTTTTTATAACTTCACGCTGGATCCCGCATATAGCGAGGTAGGCAGAGGGAACCAGAGAACTTAGTGTTAAGACACTCCATTCTCTTTCAACATTTCCGTTCCCCACTTTCCGCCAAATTGAGGCGTTGCGTGTTGAGTGGCGGAACTCAACGCCGCGCTTTGCCTTGTTACCAAACAAAAGAAATGAAAATACAAAATTTTACATTTCCTGGAGTGGGAATCGAACCCACAACCTGTCGCGTTTACAGTACGCGCCACGACAGGCGGTTTAAAATTTTTATTGCTTCAAAGTAAAATTTAAATAGGAAAATAATAGACGCTTGTGTACGGACTGAAGGGCCGCGAATACAGGCAGTAACTGTTACAAATATCGATAACAAAAAATCATTATTATTAAAGATCATTGTAAAGTGATTGTTACGAATGGAAGTTCTTTTGGTTAGGTTCTTTTTGGCTAGTGGTTGTAGTCTCTTTTAGCTGATATAAAAAAATAAGGTAAAAAAAAAATGAAATCTAATTTAAATTATGCATTCCATCGTATTATCGTATCGATATTTTGTTTCTATCGCTAGCCCGTCTGTCAAAGAGATCAATCTATCTTGTACAGGGTATAATATATTTAAATTGAAAGTAAAAATAACTATGGAAAGTCAAAAATAAATATTTACCAAAATAACTTTCTGTAGTTGTATCGTTATGATTATTACTACGGGAGCCATGCCAATGCACCATAGTCCATGGTTAGTTTATGAAATATTTTGGCGACTATCATTGCCATCTAATGCCTAAACGATAATACTTGAACGAGAATTGAACTACTTTATTATTCCGCATTACCAAAACCACCACAATAAAAGTTTTCACTGACTTTTGTTTCATGACTTTTCTAAATTGAGTGGTTCTTACATAATATATGTACTTTATTATGTGTCATGTAAATCCAAATATACGAGAATAATATTTTATATTAAATTGTTACAATTTAAGTATCTAAATGATCATTGAATTATAGTAAAACAGTTATTGCTAGGACTTAACTCTGTAGTCTAGAGTAACTGGGTTATGATTCATTCATTTAAACACTTTAAACTGTTTATCGGTTTCCAGTGATCCATTTCGTAAAACAATTTCAGCAACCTCAACACTCTCTATTCAGCGGTACGATAGATTGAGTGTCTATAATATCGTATCTCCTCCATTACTTTTATTAAACGAAATGACATGGGAATATTTACGTACCAGGTTACGGTTTGAGCACGTTACAATATTACATATTGATACTATAAATTATTTAACAAAATATTTGAATATTTAATAAGATTTTCTTCATTACAATCATTATATACTTTGTAATAATCGTGTAACCCACGTTGGTTGGCACGTGGTGTATTTTTTGGATAAATTGTTACGCACCATAGACTATTCGCATCTGTGCCGTTTTGGACGTTTCTTTATAGTCAATTGTATATTGTAATATAGATTTAAGTAATACAGTTGCAAAGCTCTTTGGTTTTTAAATTAAAATATACAACATTTTCAAAATAATGTTCTCGTTGAAAAGACTATAAAACTTTCCCCCCAATGAGTTTAAATTGATTAAAGAATATTTGGCGAAACAGGTACAACATTTTTAGGTGTTTAACTACAGAGCGTATTGCTAAAAAATACTTCTATGGTCAATGGAATGGAAAAAGTATCAACCCTTTGAAAGTATCGATAAAAAACTTGATCATAACATATGTATAATGTGTTATTCCACAAAGCTTCACGAAAATTATATGTATCAAAACTTGGTAATAATTAAAAGAACTTAAGCGCGTGTTAAGTATTTCTCGAAGGAAGCCACATTATATAAAATACTTTTCTTTTTACTTTTAAAATAACTTTTAAGATTAGAAAACACGTACCTACAATTAATTATAACAATAGCTTTAACATACTTGAATAAACATTTTAATCTTTATGCTTAAATTTTTATAGATATATTTCTTCATAATTTAAAAAATATATTAGTACAAACATTCAGTAGCTATTGCAAGAGGTTATAATGAAAATTTACCTAACGCTTAGTCAGTGCAGAGACAAGTTGGAGTGACAGATCCACAACGTCACCCTCCGCTCATTACATACCTGTCTAGGGTAAGGAAGTACAACAAAACAATTATATTAGGATTGTTGCGTAACTTAAATATAAGATAATTCTGTTACGAATAAGCCTAAAAGACAACATAAAAGATAATTCCAAAATAAATCAAAGTCAATATATGTATGTAGAAGAATATGTCGGGTAAATGAATATAAGGTTTTCTTATTCAAAGTACCTACTTCGATCAGAAACGAGGATTCTCATCTCAGTAAGAAGTGGTTGAGTTTATATTCGTACGGCACATTTGCTTCTAATTTAATTCTGTGCCCTCCTCGGTAAAGGAAGCATCAACGAAATTGTTTCTCCGTCGCCCGCATCATACCTCGGTACGCATCTACTAATACTTAATATATATGCCTATATACATGCAATGAATTATTCTACGTTGCGCTATAATTGTAACTATATAACAAAAACCCATATTTTATGAACCTTAAGGATATATATGCTGTATTGTGAGTGCGCAAGTAATAAGATACTATTCTATAGCGACCTTCGTAAATGTGCTTAATCTTATTTAACAGAAGTTAAACCTTTTTTTTTTCATTTTTCTACACCTAACTGTTTTACTAATTAGTTAGTATAGATAATTCATTTTCAGACCTTGTGATATTACTCTGCACTAACAAGAAAGTGTTGCTTTCAGTTATTACAGAAGTGTAGCAGCGGTGGGCGGGTGTAGGTGAGGTTGTTCTCTAACGATGTTACCGCTCATCGCAGCTCGACGCTCCGCCGCCGCCCAGTTTGGTCAGATTTATGCTAACTCATTTCATTACAACAACGTTATACCGACGTACTTTTAGACCTTTAGTCGAGCTAAGCAAACGATCTAATCACAAGGTAAATTATGTCATCAAAATAGACAAACATATTATGTTCTGTTATACATTCCATTAATATAGTGATTTAAAATAGATATTTGGACTTGACTACGCATTTTATTTTAAATTTATTAAATAATAATTTAAGTAAAATGAGGTATTATTATTTTCTCTATAGCAGAATGTGTTAGTATTGTAAAAATTAACGTAGTATAAAATATAAATATCTTTCTAATACATAGGTAGATATATTAAAATGTTTCACCGTTGCCCCTTGTGGTTTAATTTTATTATAGAGATAGGCGCTGCACGCACCAATTGAAAGAATTATTGAAAAAATCGCACGGTAACTAGATATTTCAATTCTAATATTTATTTAAAACGACTTATTCTACAACACAAATAATGAAATACTCAACGTGATTACTAATATTCATTCTCCTCTTTCGGAATTAATGATAACAAAGGTAATTAGAACGTTTCTTTTTAGCACCAAATAATAAACATGCTATAAATATATGATTTGTTTCTGTAAATAATAAAAGAAACTGCAGATGCGTTTTACGATCACAGATATTTTCTTTATGATTAAGATTTGTTTTAATTTATTGCTTATCTTTTAATTAGATAACATTCGTCTTACACTAAAAGTGTCACTTCCGGAACACTTTAAGACGTCCTACCGGACGGCGAAACTATCCCGTACGGATGGCAGCTCTAATAAAAACAAAGTATCAATTTAATAAATTCACTAAACTTCTTTAATTTCATAAGACATCCATCACACGATACCTAGCTGTTTTACAGGAGACATTGCTCGGACTCACTAGATATGTATAGTCATAGTCATTATATACCTGCCTGATTATACAAAATCTTTATAAATTTCTGTACGTTTTATGTAGTGCGTGAAAGAGTTTACATACATCCATCCATCGTCACAAACTTTCATATATATAATATAAGAAATTTCACTAATTTAATGTACTATTAAAAAATATATTAAGGCTTTCTGCACTTCTACTCCATATAATCTTTAAGTATACCAAATTTCTTACTCCTCTGTCCGCATAATTTTCCTAACAAAAGGTCAAAATGTTTCCCTCATATATGACTATAACACTTATAAAATAAAAAAAACGGATAATATTACTGTCTAATAAAATGTTCACAAATTTAAAGTGCACAAAACAACATAGTTAACTTCTATCAGACGTACATCGCGAAATGTTATCGTAGACTCAGATTCAAATGCACGTTAACACAAAATTGGAAAAGTCGAGAGTGATGAGAAACATTTCTAGATAAATTCAAGTATAGGAACTCGCACCGCACCCGGTATCAAAGTAGAGCTCTTCTTTTTATACCTCTGTTATAAAGACGTGTACGTAGAATCAGCTTCATGACTTAAGCGTGTTCTTCTTATTATTGCTTATTATTTAAGCTTATTTATTTATTAGATGTTTATAAGAAATATTAAGTAACACAAGTTAACCTAACCTAACCTATTTTTTTTTTTTTTAACGTGAGGAAATCCTTTACGGATACCCGCCCGATCGGGGACTCGGGACGGGTTATGTGGGACTTCGGACGAGTGTAAAAAGACCGTCCGCATACCCACTAAAACCTCACGGTGCTCCTCCTCTACCGCCACTGGCCAAGGCACACGGGAACTCCTGAATCGTCCGTGAGAACCTCGGCGGCGGGAGCCAGCTAGGCACGTCGTGGAGTCAAGGGTGGTGGGCACCCTCGACGGCCTGCTCTGATTAGCGTGCGGGAGTTTATGACCAGCGCGAGCCTACTCGGGTCAGTCGGGAAGGTTAGGACGCCGTGACGCCTCGCCAACCACTGGCGGAAAACTGGACGGACCGCCTCGATCGTCGACCGGCCGGCGGAAGGTGTTGCCGGGACTCCCACTCTTCAATAGCGGCACGCCGCTCCTCCTCCACCAGTGCTGCTAGCTCTACCGGGGTCCCGGGCACGAGGCCTCGACGCCGACTATATGCCGACGCGAGAGCGATCGCGTCCATGTCCCACGGTAGGACTCCGACCAGCACGCACGCCACTTTACCGGAGATGGTCCGGTACCCGCGTATCACCCGAACAAGTTATTGATATCCATCACACTACATCAATAGCAAAAGTTATTGATGTAGTGTGATAGAT
>JAKGSA010000178.1:66726-170757 GCA_033558755.1 Philaethria dido
TATATTGAGTTCTATTACATATCAATGTTATAAATGATAAATTCAATATATTACTTACATTGATGCGGCAAATCCAAAAAAAAAAACAAAGTATACCATATATGATTGAAAATAATATATATCAAATATAATAATATATGCATATATTGCTGATTAAAAAGGCCCATCAGCTTTAAATTGACAGGTTTTACTGATATACCCAGGGATAAAATGAAAGAGGACATGTTTCGATAGCAAAAGAAACAAAAAATAAATACATTGACATTCTGTAGGGCAGTAGTAGTATCATTAAAACAGTTGACGTATAGGAGTTGTAACTTCATTTCATTTAAATTAGCAGTTATTGCCATTCCTGCAGAAACTACAAATTAGTAGATCGTTTACTGAACCATCATTCGCACGCTAACGTTAAGGCAGCGCTATGTTAAGAGACATATTACGAGACTAAGATTATTTATTGAAAACTACACAATTTAGTGAAATTAGAAATTAGGTGGTAGGAGGTTCGTCCTCCGACTGGCTCGCGACCACTATCATGTCAAAGACGAACCGCCAAATATCTAATGTAAGCCAGATTTTCCCCTTTCCCACCCATCCTTTCCCCAAAATGTGGTGGTCCTGATAGTGGACTACTACATTGTCCCCCCTTCCATCAGTATCCTCTAGGTTGGCAACGCATCTACAACATCTCTGGTGTTGTAGATGTCTATGGGCGAAGGCAACCACTTACCATCAGGTGGTCCTTCTGCTCGTTTGCCGTCCGTTATCAATAAAAAAAAAAACAAATTATATTTATCACTTTATACTGCTGGGTAACATTTTGGCTCTTAAATCGCTGGTAGGCTATTGTTAAGCGTAAAAATAATTTAAGTTTAGTGCAAAAGTGGTATGTACGTTTTGTTCTACAGTAATATTACTCCTACTTATTAACATTTATTTTATTCGATGTAAAAAAGAGTATAAAACAAAACCATCTAACTAATACTTTTAAAACTCGATTAATTGTACTTTCACTCTTTGCCCTTGTTAAAATATGTTAACTTCTTTTTATATAATATGTACAAAGCTGTTTTTCGATATACTCATTTTATCATACAATAAAAGTTTTAAGTATACACAATATACGTGAAATTTCACGGAGTGGAAGCTTAGAACTCAGTTCAGTCCAGTTCCTTGATAATGGCGTAACTCAATAAATCTTCTTAATTTTAAAAAATATTCAAAAAATTCTATGAAATATTCAAAAAATTCTTATGGAAACAACTGCATTGACAGGTAGACAAAAAAGAGCATCTAAACTTACATCAACAAAGTATTTCTATACAAATCCATTACGTATAACTTTATTATAAATATATATTTAATTCGGCTGTATGAAGATTTTATCAGACTTAGTGTATCAATCCTAATGGATGTGGGTATATTGTCATATTCAAGCTCACGTTAAGCTTAAGAAATAAAAAAGGAACTAAGGTATTAAATTCGGAAGATTTATATAATGTATGAGTCTCATTTGTTGTAAAGTTACACTAATTATGTAACGCACTGCGCGCTAATGATATAAAAATAAAAAAAAAATGATTAGAGAACCATCCTTGAAATGCATATAGAAGTAAGTACGCATATTATTGCATAGTGATATTGGTACTTAAATATAATCCAATACCAACCATTTAGCCTTTTAGGGGTAAAGCGATGATAAAAAGTGAATAAATTACATTAATAAAAGAAAGAAGCAAAACCTATCTCGAAGGAACAGTGTAATAGAAAAATGCAAAGTTTTTCTTATCGAAGTATATATTCTTGACAAGAATGTACACAGCAGGTGAGTCTATAAAAGGTTTTTTATACAATCTTGGTTTTTTTTTACAATAAGCTATCCGTACATTGGATCTTGTAATATAATACTTAAGATAGATGTTATAGGGCGTAGTCGACATTGAGTACTGGCAAACCAGTTCGAATCCCAGTTCTGAAGATGCATTGAACTTTAAAGTATTGATAATAATTGAACGGTACCGTCTCGAACAATAGTAGAAATGACTATTGAAATCATATGTATGTAGCATTATTCTTAATTCATGTTTGTATGTATATGTATGGATCTGAACATGTAACGCTTCAAAATCATTGATTTAAAGTTTTATTTAAAAGCTAAAGTAAATAATGGTAGTAATAAGTACAACTTTTTATATTCAATACAAAAAGTAATTGAATATCTGAAATAAAAACATAAAATATAAAACGATATATCAAAAGTTAAACCAATAAATTCGTTGGGACCAGCGGGGGTTTTATATTGTGATGTTAATTGTTGGACAATTATATATTTAGCGTGTATTTTGAAAATACTGGTCCTTTATTTTAATTTTTCATAATAGCCATTATAAAACTCTAATTATCTACATTGATTAAAAATATATACAAATAAAATGGTTTGTAGATTTCATATTTTCACATAACATTATATATCGAATATTGTAAAATGAAATATTGAAATATTGAAAATACATACACAGAAGATAATTATTATCTTCTTTAAATTTTGTGCATTCATTCAATGCTACATTTTTAAAAAGAATGTAAGAAAAGTCTACTTTTGAAAATATATCAAATTAGATATAATAAATTTAAATCAGTTACATCCTTAAAATATTTTTTTCCGCTAACTTTTTTCCCAAATCAAGTTATGTTCCCAAATGATATATCATATATTTGGATTATCATAACGGAAACCTACATGGATCCGTTAAGTGGAATATGTCTCTATACTCAATGTATAAATTAATGTAATATTCATACATTACAGACCCGTAAGTATCTGGCATATTTGGCTGCTTAGCCAAGTAGGCTCACAAGTTCAATGCCAAGAATCCGCTACTTTTTCCCAAATGACATCAATAAAGTTGTTATTCTTCTCGCGTATAGATGGCATAGATTTCGATTTTAAATTGTATCTGCACTATGTGAAAGATAGAGTCAATGCTTAAAAAATAGTTTGTGATAGCTCAGACGATAGCTGTTTGTTAAACGAATCAAACCATTTTCAATATATATTACAAATATCTTCAAAACCAATTGTAGTAAACTTAATTAATCAGATTTCAAAACTCTGGTTTTTTAGGTATTATATCATAGAAACGTAGAAGTTTTAATATTTGAGCTTTTTGCATTCCTTAATAAAATATGCTACTTTAATAAGGAATGTAAAAAGCGGTAATATGTTACGGTCCAATATACCTACTTCTAAAAATTAGTGAGTATACTACAAGAAATGAATCACACACTATGTATCGACACTAGTAGTGCTATCTATAAAAATTAATTAAAAGTAATTGGTTTCGCAATCTATACTATCTGAGTACTTTTTTAAGCGAAATGTCAATAACAAAATTTGAATATAGTAATTAATGCATTTTATGTGTACAAAAGCAATTTTCATCTATTATATCTTTTAGCATATTAAATTTTTATCATGAGTCATTTAAACACTCTTATAGCATATTTAGCGTTAAAAGAAAAGAAAGCATTTTCTTATTAAACTTCAAAGTTATTTGGCATTAAATCCTTTCCTCAAGTTTCATTACAATATAACAGTCATTTCGATTTGTTCTTATAAAAATACAGTTTGATTTACCTTAAGTTCGTTTTGGTAATATACACTTCCAAATCCAAGGGGGGTCGTTAAAGCACCAGTATATCAACAATTGCTTCACCTTTACAATCAGAGCATTTTCCGTCACGTAATATTTTAAGTGCCTAAACAAATCATGCAGCATCTCCATAAATAGTCATTTGGCACGACCAGCGCTGGTTCACTGAACTCTGTTTTTAATCCCGAAATCATAATTATGAGATTGCTATCGTCGATCACGTACATATAAGGATGTTTCATTTCATACAAACGAAGATTTTTTTGTTTCCTAATTAGGTAGTTAAATAACAATCAACGCGGCTTTGTTCTTAGCCTGTAATGGAAATATGGTAGTTGTATATTTTTTTTACTTTTGGCTAAACTTTGGCCATTTCGTCAAACAAGAATAGCAATTTTAATGTTCCCCTTCACACATCTACGTCATTTTGCGCAGTACGCAGTATTACTATAGATTGTATTATATATTTACACTAGTTTCGAGTTGTTTTTGTGCATATCCTATTGCACTTTTCTAATTGATGCGGACGAAGGCTTGTTCAAAAACGAGCATTCCCTTATTTAAGATTCGAACCTACAGACAACTTTAAGGGCTATTAACCATGCCACGATGTCGTTATGTTATTTGTTAGGTTTACTTGAGAAAGTTAAATATTATAAATATGCTATTTGTGCAAAACAAATGTTTGTAACGGTTTTATAAATATTTATTAAAAAGCGTAGGGTCAAAGTTCCAAAATGCGTTATTCAAAATGTAAACAGGAGTTGGCGTGTTACTTTTAAAAATTACGTTGTTCATATAAAAAAAAATTAATAACATTACAAAATTGATATTTTCAAAATTATTTTAATTCAACTTTATATGTGACTTTTTATATAATAAAAAAATCTTCCTTTGATAATTTTTTTCCTGATATTGGCAATTTGTTACGGTTTTATCAGAAAATATTACTCAATACCGTTGATTCCTAATACAAAATAAAATCAAAAATAGCGTACGAATCTCGTGCTAACATAAATGAAATTGTTTTGGGGAAGTAATAAACAAAAAATATTTATTGCAGTTTAACCGCTTAATTTTATTATCTCTTAAATTCAAAAATATAAGGGATATTGTCATAAAAAATCATGTTTTCGGATATAACTTCTTTGGTTACGATGATGTTTACGACTGTAAGGTATCCACCCATTTTAGTTTACTTGCAAGCGTGGAAGCTTCAGAAACAGTTTTGAATTCTATACTGATGTTAAGGTGTAATATCTTATAATGGAACCCCTTTTTTATCGTTTAGATATGTGCTTGCACAGTGATTTCCATAAGTCGGCTAAAACGATTCTGAAATTTCTCGCTTATAACGATATGAAATATATGACTTAACGACAAATAAGAATTACATATTATCTGTCCAATTGGCAACTTTAATTAAAAATCAAGTATTTTGTCTCTCTAAGTACTTGACTATACTTGACCAAAAACATAACATTGGGTATCAAGGCGTCTCAATTGGCTTATTTTTTATTTTTCTCCTTTAAAGAACAAAATTCACAGATACTTGTAACGTAGTCGACGATACTCTGTTACTCATCTAAAACTGACTCATATATTATATAAAAAAAATAATTGCAATTTTCTACCGTTACAAAGTAGTCAATAATTACAGAGTATAATAACTTTAGCAGGAATTTTTATGATTTTTAATTTGAGACGATGAATTCATCACCAAATAAGTTACGTTGACTCCAATTTAGACATCGTTAAAATGATTTAAGTTAAATATGTAAGTGAATAAAAAAAGCACCGATATATAGCTTTCCTTTAATGGTGAATAAGCGCCAAAAGCATTATACAATTAATACTGTAAATTTTATTACGTGATATTAAAATCTCCAGATTCAAAGAAAATTGTGTAGGTACCTTATTTACTTTAACGATGATCCTAAGCCCATAATTTCAATTTTAGAGCATGATTTTATAAACCGTTGTCATTACAACGGTTTATAAAATTTTAAAAGGTGTAAATAACTATATTACAACATGTAATAGGTATAATATAACATTATAGAATTACAATAAAACTTACCATATGTTATGACTTCACCTGTAAGCTATGTACAGGGTTTTACAATATCTATAATTCTTTTTTAATCACTAATTATCCTCATAATTTTCAAATTATATCGCTGAAAAAAAGTTGCTGTAATCCATAGGTATGATGATTATAAGTTTGAATCTCATTCGGAGTACAATTAAATGTAATTAGCATACATAGCTTCACTCTTTATAGCGCCAAACGTTACGGTCCCTGTATATTTCATTCGCCTCGTCCAGTCACAGTTGAAGTTGAATTAATGTTTTTATTATGACAAAGGACGGTAATAGGTTTCTCTTCCAGCACGTAATATGTACGAACTCAAAGGGAAAAGTATAAATAATAACTAATACCACCGTACAGGCGGTTTAACAATGCCGTACACGTAAACGAAAAAAAAAAGAAAAGAAAAAAAAAATATATATATATATATATATATATATATTCATCTAAATAAAATCCATGGTTTATAAGTACCTTAACTATGTTTGCAACGATCAAAAACATGTTATTTGACATTGAACTAGTTTTAAATTTTGTTACAAGAATACAATTAACACTAAACAATAGAAAGTTTTACTGTATCAGTTGCAGAACGATAAAGCTTCAGAATCACCGGATGATAGTGATACTATCAAACTACGGTCCGGAACAAGCAACATATTGCTACACTAGATTGATTTATTTCAAAAGAATTATACCTTTTAGCACGTGCTTAAATATTTAGCGCGTCTTCGTTATAATAAACGAACATGATTTTTATTTTTTTTGTTAGTTTAAAAACAAATTCTATTCTGCAGTGATATTATAAGAAGTATATACTATAATAATATTCTATTCACGATGAGAAAGAAATATATAATATTTTATTCTATTTTTTTTTCATCATCATCATCATAACTTCACGCTGTATCCCGCAAATAGCAGGGTAGGTAGGGAACCTAGTTTTAAGACACTCCGTTCCCCACTTTCCGCCGAATTGAGGCATTGCGTGCTGAGCGGCGAAACTCAATGCCGCGCTTTGCCTTGTTACCAAACCCAGGAAATGAAAAATTCCATTTCCTGGAGTGGGAATCGAACCCACAACCTGTCGCAATTACAGTCGCACGCTTGTGCCTCTGCGCCACGACAGGCGTTCATTTCATATTTATGAATATTATGTTAATAATATGTCATTTGACAGCACTTTTTGAATTGATGGATATTAATTGCCTTATCGCAATTCTTTTGATGCCAACGATTTTTTTACATACGTACAACGATTTTTAATACAACCCTTATTGTTAAAGCAGAGAGCGATACGCAACAGATAATATATCTGTTGGGTGGTAAGTTCTGAATATAAAACACTTCTTTTCATCATAAAGTTTTTACTGCCTTTCCTGCAGACGATAGCAAACATATAATAGAAAATAATATAAGTATTGTAATATTTTAAATCATACAAGTGTACATAATTAGATTAATACGTAGACTTTTCGCAATTTTTACACTATTAAAGTAAGTGTGCAGTAAGTAAAGGGTGTCCCAAAATTAACGCAAGATTTGACTTTGCCGCCTTTTGCTATTATATTCATTATTCATTCGCTATTAAAAGACTAAAATGGCATTTTCTATTTAATCCAAACCTAAGCGTTAATTTTGGGACACCCTATATAACTCATACATTCATAAGCTGGTAGTTTGATTTCAAAGTATTCACGACGCAAGCGTATGATTCATTTATGTTCAAAATGATTAAGTCTTCTTTTCATAGCCTATTAAATGTAAACGGGTTGTAAACTATGTTAGAGTCAAATAAATTAAAGATGATCGTTTATCATTATTATATTTTTTATTTTTGGTCCAATAATATAAGAAGAAAAATGGTTACTAATTTTTGCTACGCAACGTTGGGATGATAAGTAATTAATAATATTTAAATTTCTATTGTCTTTTTAGTTTCACATTTACAGATTCCATAGTACCGTTAACTCAACTGTAATATATTAGAAAGGAATTACCACAGTTTGCACGGTCATTCACATGCTGACGATTAATTTACAGTCATAATTCGATTAACTAGTGTCTTTTATAGGAACAAAATATAAAGATATAAAAATATTGTTAAATATGAAATGCGTAGGCGATTGCTGTGGAATGTAAATAAAAGTATTCCTATAGCATGCGACCACGCCTCAGTTATGAAAACATGATTGCATCTCAGAAATAATATTTAAATGTGTAGTAGGATATCAGAAAAAATCTAGAAGGCTATTTGAAAAAATGTTACCATTTTTTTATTATAGCGTATTTGATTACCATCTGCTTTCTACTGCATCATCTACTTACGATAAATTCAGAAACATTCAATTTTTTGGCATATATCCTGCATATAATTATAGGGTAGGCAGAGGGAACCAAAGAACCTAGTGTTAAGACACTCCGTTCTCTGTTTTTAATATTTCCGTTCCCTATTTTCCGCCGATTGGTATTTTAAATATAAATCTGAAATATTTCAAGTTGGAAGCTTATAAATAATAACTAATATGGTTATTAAACCTTATGAAGTCATCATGTAATGACTGACAAGCTTGCATGGAAATCGTGATCCGGCAGGAAAATTACGGTATCCTGGTTAGCATGCACGTGGGGTCAAGGTACGGAAGACGATAATAGGTTATACTTATGTATAACATAATATTTTCATGTAAATCTATAATACATATTGGAAATAGCCTTAACAAAATGAAGGATTAAAAAGAATGATAAAAAATTGCTTTTATCTGTAAAGTATTTTTTGTCGAAGAAATTTATAAAAAATTAAGATTTTAACAATAAAAAAAAATAGAAATAAAATGCACTCAAAAGTAAAACTATTACGAATAACTCAAAAACTACTCAAAGTTACGTTTGAAGTAAATTTAAATGGACTCTTCTGAATGAAAATCTAAATTTAAACAGGAATCAGAATCACTAGCTATCGTATAAAAAGTCATCAAAATTGCTTCACCTATTAAAAAGATATGCGGTATAATACACACAAAAATAAAATTGATTTGAGAACCACCTCTGTATTTGAAGTCGGTTAAAAATTGTTGCAAGCCGTCAAACCAATATCAAATTTGTATGGATAATTATATATTATATGGAATAATTGTATGTTAGATGCTTTTCCTCACTTTTTACCGTTAGTTTTATTAGAGCAAAGACCTCTGCACCAAAAAGTATTAAATTAATATGAAAAATATATGTTTTTACAGCTTACCTACTTGGATTCATTATGCAAATTCTGTTACAGGTAGCCGTTGCGTCGTATAACGACTCGCGTTTCATTTTTTGCTATCATCCGTCTTAAAAACACTAGGAAGATGATTTAATTTTATGTCATTAATTAATGTTTCCTCTTACTAACCAAAATAGCTTTAGTAGCAACTTATGTTTTTTTTATAAGCATGTACAATGTTTGTTGTTATAACAATCAAGGATTTTGTTCATTAAAAATGATACACCTTTTTAGTAATAATACGTAAAAGCCAATTTAAATAATTACATATAAGTAGGTAACTTAATACAATAAAGAGTAATCAAATAATTAGCTATGTAAAACAAACGCTGTTAACTAATTTGTGTGAACGGTTATGAGTTCAACAGCTTCTGAACACTAAAGTGGAATGTATACATATAAAATAATTACTTAAAAAGAAATTAAAAGGAACACACGCTTAAAAATATTTTCTCGATTTTAATCTTCCTGGCAAAGACATGCCGTGAAATTTTATATTGTCATAGGATCTGGACATGTGAACCTGTGGATATGTAAAATTTGTAACATTTCGGATAACCATGAGTCAGTCAAAAAACAAACTTACATCAATATTGTTTGATAGATAGAAGTCAAGCTAATACGTATAAGGAATTCACAGATTTCAGTTCAGTCCTGTTTTTTAATAATGTCGCTTCGAACGTACCAGTTGAACAGAAATCAGTTCGCCAATGTCACGTTGTATGGAGAACACACGAAGAAAGATTGATCAGTAAAAAAGAGGTTAATTTACACTATGAGAATTTGCATGTTTAAAAAAAATAGTAACACTACAGGAACCTTCACCTATAACAAAATAAATATTTATATTAAGTATATACATCACATACAGTTTTAGTAGGACATACATACATACATAGCTTCACGCATATAGCAGGCTAGGCAGAGGGAACTTAGTGTTAAGACACTTCGACCGTTCCTCACTTTCCACCGAATTGAGGCGGAACTAAACGCCGCGCTTTGCCTTGTTACCAAACCCAGGAAATGAAAAAAATCCATTTCCAGGAGTGAGAATCGAACCCACAACCTGTCGCGTTTACAGTCGCACGCTTGTGCCTCTGCGCCACGACAGGCGATAAGTGTTAGTAGTAATGAATAATATTTTACAGAGGGGTTAGTTTATATTTTAATTTTGTTATAACTAATATATTTACATAAGAATTTACATAAAGGATTAAACACAAACATTAACAAACATTAAACATTAAGGGGACGGGGAACTTTGTGAGGAAGGACATCATATAAAGGACGAATTAACTTAGGACAAGTAGAAAGGATATGGGAAAGAGAGCCGTCATCGAGGTCACAATGACAAATTGATTGGTCCCTGACTCTGATCTTGACCAGATGCACAGGTGTACATGCTTGCCTAAGAAGGAAGCGACTGATTGCCAATATAATCATCCGTTCAATATATTTTTGAGTAAAAAACAAGGTACGCCTAGGGATCCCAGGTTAAATAGCAAAGTTACTCCTGGATTCATACAGATAAGTAGATGCAAGGTACAAAAGATCTTGGGACGAATTAGAAAAATGATCTAAAGTGCCACACTGGATGGCTTGTTTAGTGCAAGAATAACATATTCAAGAATGACCTGGAATTCACACCAAAGGAACATAATAATATATATTATAACAATATATTTTCACAGATTTGCTTATGTATATGTGCGGCGCGGAGCAGTGTTTAAGTCTGTTTTTGTTAAGACATTACCTTGAAGCGAGCTAAAGTGGATTTTTCATGCTTCCCCACAAAAAAATACATTAAATTTTTGAAGGAATTAGTATATTATATACAAAATATTTTTTTAATTTTGCAATTGAGACGATCAGCAATTGTGTTTTCGTTTAAGTTTTTTTGATAGAATAAAAATAGACCGTTTAGTGTGGTAAAAGGTAAAGGATACCGTGATTCTCATACCGTGGAAAAGAAACACTTAAGCACCGAGACTGTAAACAGTATTTAATTACAGTATAAATATGCCTTAAAATGAAAATTTTACAACCATGTTGCATTTTAACAAAAAAAAATACCATGCAACTTTTATCATTTAACTGAACACTACAATTTATCATAGGTATATACTTCCCCCACTACTAGCAGAGTTCGCAAGGCGAAGTTCGGCCTCGCAGGAGGCGCCCCTGTGACACTGTAGTTCTAAGTTGATGGTCCTCCTCCCGCGGAGGCCAAGTCAGGATCAGAGCTCTTCAAGCTCGGCCCCCACAAAACCCGGTGACGTTGTCGAGGCCAATAGGGCCAATAGCATACTACACAATCGAAAAAAAAAGGTATATTCTATCCTGGGTCTTGCAGATCGTACAATGTTAATTTAAATCCTACGATGAGTAATTTTCAGGCTTAAGGTAAATTAACGTTGAGCAACCTACACCTACAGTTTACCTGCCTATACTTATATATTTTTTTCATTATACAAAAAAATATAATTATTTTAATTATGAATAATTATTATCCGGTATACCGAAGCACTTAGGTCAATTGTTAACATATTTATTTATGTATGCTACAATTATCCAATTTAATATTTATACATACATATTATCTTTTACAATAATTGTTTATGATGTCAGTCATAATTACTTTACACACTTAATTTGTTTTTTCTATTTTTTTTAATCGTGAAGATTAAAAAAAAAAGAACAATTTTATCCTGCCTACCAGAGTAGTCAGAGAGAATCTAGTGTCAAGATCCTTTGTTCTCCACTTCCAATAGAATTTATAAAATTTAGTATAGTTATAATATCGCCCGCTGCGTTCAAACTTTTATGTGGATTTTTTATGTCATTCCTGTTAAACATCTTAAAATGTATTATCTAAATATTAATACGTGAAGCAAAAACTTTAGACCCCTTTCTACGAAAATTACGCGAACGGAAGAGCATGAAACTTGGCACACTTATAGTTTATAAAGAGAAGAGAAGCAGAATGGTAATAACTCTTTAAAATAATGCATAAAAATATATTAAAATAAAAATATATTTAGGCCTAGGGGCGCCAGGGTTTCATCGCACACGGATGCTACACGAGCTAGAGCCGCCCCTGGTCGTGAAATCAGAATTGTGTTATTCTTTAACCCAGTGCAAATATCCCTCAAGGATTATTTTATATTCGGAATCAGCAAACGTTTTAACTTTTTTATGTGATAGATAACGTCATAGCGGTTCAGGAGAGCAAAGTACTTGACTAACAATAGTTGAGGTATCTATTCGAGGAGATTATTAGATTCACAATTATTTTCATTTAAGTTGTCTGGTAAAAAAATAATCGGTATTTAGCAAGTGAAAAACGTATTATTGTCTAAATATTAGAATTTTTCTGCTTAGCATATGCAGAAGAATCATGGTGGTAAAACAATTCCCCAACGTAATATTAGTAGCGCCTTCATTTTATGGCAAAATCGGCCTTTATATACTCGTATGCATACAAAAATATGACTACACAAGAAAATTGTGCTATGTGTATATGGAATGTGTTTAAATACAGTCAATATATTCAAAAAATAAAGTAAGTAGAGCATTACATGTAGCTTTTAACGAATAAGTGAAATTTGCTTATGCGTACATAAGCACGTAATTGACCAATTACTTTATGAATGCGTGGTATTCGCTAAGCAGAAGCCTTGACCGTGAACGTGAGTATGAGCAATGTATAATAAATAAGCGATGATTACTTTAATTTTATATGATTAAAAGATATCTGTACGATATGTAATTCATTTGACAAGGAAATGTTAATGTTCTGTTGATTTTATAACACTTATTTAAGTACTGTGTTTACATTTTATTCTAAGTATGTATTAATGACAAACTGCGATAAAATTTATATGTATTTAATATCAATTAAAATATAAAAACTTTCAATAAATATTTTTAATGTGGCTTAATTTGAACCCGCTCCCGTGAATATCTATCATCAAAAGAAATTATTCTATTAATATATAGGGTTCATAAGAAAAGCTCTACATTCCCACTATCATTACAGGGTAGTCAGAAAGGACCTAGTGTCAAGACACTCTGCTTACCGCTTTCCACTTGAATTTAAAACATTGCGTGCTATCAGCGCAAAACTCAACGTCGTACTTTGTCTTACCAGAGCGTAGAATTGAAAATAGTTAAAATATAACTTAACAACTTATAAATTAACACCTGTCGTGGAGCAGAAGCGTGCGACTGTAAAGGCGACAGGTTGTGGGTTCGATTCCCACTCCAGGAAATATAAAATTTAGTATTTTTATTTCTTGGGTTTGGTAACAAGGCAAAGCGCGGCGTTGAGTTCCGCCACTCAACACACAATGCCTCAATTCGGCGGGAAGTGGGGAACGGAATTGTTGAAAAAGAATAGAATGTCTTTACTCTAGGTTCTCAGGTTCCCTCTGCCTATCCCGCTATATACGGGTTACAGCGTGAAGTTGAAAAAAAAAAATCATTCCCCCGAATGGGTATAGAACCCACAACCAATCACGTTTACAGTCCGACGCTTGACAAAATTCTATTATATATTCTACATGGGCTAAGTATACATATTATAATTATAATAGGTATAAATAATTCTTATAGTAGGCAGGTATATGTAGTTAAAATTTAACACGATTATTACAGACTAGTTAACATTATCTCATAGTCAGTAATAAGCAGTGTAGCACTCACGCCTGTTTGCCGATGAGCATCGATAATATTACATTGGGAGCAGTTATTAAAGACAACTTGTTGTTCAATCAGACACCAACCACAAGAATGCAGTCACTACAGCTGCTAGGTGGAATCTTCTCCAACCTGTTTCACTTGCACCCTTCAACAAGTCGCAATAAAGTATGGTCGCGACTAACTTATGCAATTTTACTCTCGCTGCGATGCCTTGGGGATTATTAACGAGCCCATACGTCACTCTGTGCTATAAATAAGATTCGAACTCGATTTTATTTTCGTTTATAAACGCATAAAATAAGAAAATAAGAATTGTAATTTATACAATCACATGCAGGGTCCAGGGCCTTACTCAAGTTACTATTTAGAATGTATTTTTTGATTAAATTATTGCTATGTGAGAAAAAGAGATATTATGGATAAGTTACTGTTAAAAATCTAAATACAGTTTACCAAGTGGAGTTGTATTTTTTATATAATATAGTTGTCTTTTCAATTTCTGCTTGATAAAACATAAACTTGAATTACACATCAATCAGATCTCCTTAGACAATGCACGACTCTAGCTCCGAACCCCTAAAGCAAAATATCTTTGATTGGCGAAGAGTTAAAAATTATGTTTTTCATTTGTAGCTACACGCTGTATTCGCATAGAAGGGTAGTGAGAGAGAACCTAATGTTAAAACACTCCGTCCCCAGCTGTCGGCCAGAATTCGAGACATTGCCTGTTAGGGGGCGAAACTCAACACCGCGCTTTCTCTTGCCAGAGCGGAGAAATTAAAATCATTTAAATATAATCACTCAATCAATCACTACTAATCGCGTATATAGACAGACGATGTCACGAATATGACATCGAGAAATTGTCACTAAATTTAGTACTTACTAGTGTCTATATAATTAAATATAGACACTAGTACATTAAATAAATATATAATTTTCGTAAAAAGTGGTCCAAAGTTTTTGCTTACGTATTTATATATAGATTACTAGATACTCTCTGTGTGTCTTGCAAAAAGCGGACGATGTTTGGTTATTTATAATGCAAAACATATAGGTTTATAAAGCCAACCGAAAATATTATATGCAAGTTAAAAAACCTAAAGTAATGTGGTTATTCTATATGATTTATTTCAAAAAAAAGAAAATTGAGTAAATAAGAGTTATTTATCTTCGTTTACCGCTTTAGTATTTCATTATTACACCGTTAATCGTTTTATGTTCACACATACTCGCTAAATAAATATTACAAATTTAACAGCAAACTAAATATCGTGTATAGATGACACTGATATTTTTTTAAGTGTCTATTATTAATTGTAGGATTATTATATTAAAAAAAATATTTCATATGATACGTACATATTACCTGAATTATACTACAAATTGCACAATATAATACTTATTTATCTTTTGTAGATATAATCATAATATTCTCATAATGGAAATATTAACTCAAATACAGACTAAACTATTTAAAAAAATGTTCAAACAGAAAACTTTATTGCGATACGTCATACCATTGTGCAACGATAGTTAATCTTGAATATAAATAAAAAAAAATAATATACTACACTTAGTAAGAAAGTAAAAAAGTTACGTAATTATATTTGTTCACTAGAACACCTTAGGTAGTAATGTGTCAACAAACAAAAAATAATCGGGGCCTGTTTTTTCAATGTTTTTATAAACTAACCTGTAATTATTATTAGCGGCAATGAACTAGCCGTGTCGATTTACTCTTACATGACTGGCTGGTTGTTCACTTGTGACCTTTAAGCTACCTAAGGTATTACCAAGAATGAGATGAGTGAATGTAGATGATCCTTTCATGTGCATCTTCGATGTTTCTTTATTTGTACTTTCGATGAGTAACCAGTAATTCTATTAATTAAATGATAACAACTCTATATAAATTTCATAGTAAATATGTATGGTGTATTTTTACAATAAATTTTATGTTGAGGAATTATCTTTGTTTGTTTTTTGTACTATTTACGCGCCTATTTATATTTCTATATATATTTTTAATTATATTATTTTTTTAATTCATTATTATAATAGATGTTTACATACTGCCATTTACTACTATATTTTTGATCCATAAAGAAATATGTTTTGTACAAAACACAAAAACTGTCATTGAAACAAGTACACAACAAGTGTTATTTCTAGTAGGCATACAAAATTTTAGAGTTCCAGGTCTTTGACTATTATGTTTTATTAGGCTAAACAACTTCCGGTAAAATACTATTTTTGTGTCTGATACACTATCTTTCAGATGTTTCATATATTTTTTTTATTAATCCACTTAAGTTATTTTATTATAAATATTAATTATTCAACGTACAGACACACTTTTAAACTGTTGTAATATAAAATAAATATATGTACATTTGAATGTTTTGGAAGATATCACGAAGTATGCATATTATTTTCAATGAATCAGAAGAAATAATTATTTCAATCACGTTTTGCAATTAAAACGCATCAAAGGAAGACAGCTGTCATATATTGAACATGTGATTATTTAAATAAATAATAATATATTTTATTTATAATAAAAAAATTGTAATGCTTCTGGAATTGTACGAAACATGTGGTTTATCTATTAGTTGTCTCTTTTTGTAAAATCTATACAGCA
Source organism: Philaethria dido (assembly GCA_033558755.1). Lineage (NCBI taxonomy): Eukaryota > Metazoa > Arthropoda > Insecta > Lepidoptera > Nymphalidae > Philaethria > Philaethria dido. The sequence continues at coordinate 83,079 of JAKGSA010000178.1, forward strand.
TAAACAAAGTCAATTTATATTTAACACACAGCATATTTTAAAATTATATTAATAAGACCTTTTCTTATTTCGTTTTATAGTCATTTTAACTATTGTTTCATTTTCATCACCTTTCATCGTATATTCTATTGAAATTATTAGATATAAATACATTGATTTGAAGTAACCATTGTAGTCATAGCTAAAAAACAACAAAATTATTTAAGAGGTAAAATTTTTACTTAAGCATTAAAGAATTTCATCCTGCAATAAAAATAAACTGATTTCCATGTTTTGTTTACACTAGTTGTTTAATCGAAATTCGAGATATTTCTATCAAGATAACATTTTTACGGTTAATAATTATTTTAGAGGTGCTTGTATATATGTACCTACTCAATCAAATTAATTCTGTATAAATTGTTTGGCGTGATAATAAGGATTTAGCGGATAATAATAATCGGTAGCATAGTGACTTCGTGGTGAAAAGGCGAACGCTTGAATTAGCACTTTAATATTAAGATTTAAGTCACTATTTTCATTTCCTGGGTTTGATAACAAGGCAAAGCGCGGCGTTGAGTTGCGCCATTCAGCACGCAATGTCTCAATTCGGTGGAAAGTGGGGAACGGAATGTCTTTATACTAGGTTCTCAGGTTCCCTCTGCCTATGGGGGATAGGTACAGCGTGAAGTTAACAAAAAACATTGAGGGAAATGTTTAACAAAAATCAATACGGCGACTGCGAATTGTTATTACAAATCTGACGTGTTTCATATTCATATAAAACACGTCAGAAACAAAAAACTCACATACTGACAGTTAAAGCAAAATCTATAATATAGTTTGGTATTAACTATATATAAATACGTGAAGCAAAATCTTTGTATCCCTTTTTACAAAAATTAAGAGGACGGAGGAGAATGAAACTTGGTACACTTATAGTTAATATAGCAAAGGAGTGCACAATGATAATATCTTTTTAAAATAATGCATAAAAAATATATTAAATTGATAATATAAATGTTACACACACTACCATGATTTGGCATTCATGTTTATATAAAGTGACGTATACATTGATAAACAACGCGTTGTTAACGCGTCAACGAGAACTCTAGTACTCATAATTAACTGAACTATTATAATTCTACTCAATCTTTTGCTGTACTTATTAATTTAAAGAATTTTTCACTTTTGTTTCAGGAACAAGTTATGACGTCCCTGTAATAACAGTATTCATCTTTCGGTAAAATGAATATACTCGTTAGAAAATCTTGTCTGTCCTTAATAGTTTTATCGGCACTTATTGAATTTATACAAGCAAATAAAAATGGTACGTATTCCATTATTATAATCTATTAGTAATATATCCGTGGCAGGTGTGAAGAGATTGATAAAGCGATTTGCTTTTATATTTTTTGTAAATATTAATAGGATGGCTACTTATTTACAGAACTTAATAATGTGTGCTCTGAAAAGTATGTGTTTTCGATTTTTCAATTTATTAAGGGTACGGCTAAATATAAATGTACCTACTATAATAAAATTTGCAATGTATCTGTAATATATATATTTTTTTATAGCTTCACTCTGTATCCCGCACATAGCAAGGTAGGCAGAGGGAACCAGAGACTAGTGTTAAGTCACTCCGTTCTCTTTTAACATTTTTCAACTTTCCGCCCAATTGAGGCATTGCGTGCTGAGTGGCGGAGCTCAACGCCGTGCTTTGCCTTGTTACAAAACCCAGGAAACTTAATATAATAAATAATAAATACTAGACTTTTACATTTCCTGGAGTGGGAATTAAACCCACAATTTGTCGCGTTTACGTTCGTGCTGCGCCACGACAGGTCTCAAATATTATAAATTTAATATTTTATTCATTTTTAATATAAAAACGAATTTCAGAATCTAATTCAGATGCTCGCCAAGGTCGTGTTACTGGAAGAATAGTCAAACTTTATTCAGGATTTAAGCGAGACCCAATAGTGTGCCTTGATGAAGGTTTTAAAGCAGACCCAATAGATTGTTCTGTATTTTATCGGTGCGTCAAGGCATCGCATCGAGGAAATTTCAATATTTTTAAGGTAATTTGTTAATAAATAGCCTACGGTTAAGATATTGTTTATATTTTTATATGTTATGATTTTAGAATGATGTAGAATAACAAATTTTGGTTATTAAGTTGATAACGATAATTTTAGATTATATATTATGCATATAATATTGAAATAAAAAAAAAACATTTCATCCGGATGCAGAATAGAGAAACCTACTGATAACTCTTATAAAAAATCAGCTCTACATAGGGATCGAACTCACGACCTCTGACTATAGTGAGAAAATAAACATTAAAAAAATAATAGTAATATTACTTTATATATTTTTTCAGTATCAATGTGGGCCGGGCACTGTGTATGATCCAGAGACAGAAATATGTAACCATCCTCGAAACACTAAACGATCTGAATGTGGTGGACTGATGTCATCACATCATATAAACGACGAAAATGAAGAAAATGAAGTAGGGAATGCTCCCGAACTCCCGTCACCAATAAGTACAAATTTGCCTTTCTATGGAAGTCACCAGAGCCCAAGTAATAGTACATTAATGACGTTAACTACTGTAAAACCGCTGGACCTTGATGATTTTACTAAAAGTACAACAAAAAGTTTTTATCAAATAATGACAACAGTGAATGAAATTCCAGTTCCAGCTTATCCTTGGGTGGACGTGAGGAACGAATCAAATCAAGTGTTAACAACTGTAGTACCACCTTCAAATAAAAATGACCCATGTGTATCGGATGGGTTTATAGGAGATCAAGAAAACTGCAAAAAATTTTATAGATGTGTACGCGACTCTTACGGAAGGTTTACACGACACGAATTTTTTTGTAGCGATTCTACAATATGGGACGATAATATTCAGAGTTGTAATCATATTTGGGCCGCTCGCAATAGCCGATGTGGCCGAAATAATGAAAATTCGTTTAAAGAAAAACAACCTTTTAATGATGTAAAACCACAATACGTATATCAAGAGAACAACTACGGAGTAAAAACAATGGAAAAAAATAAGTTCAATAAAAATGATGTAAATAAATCAACAAATCAACAATTTGGTTACAGTACCACAGTAGTTAACAGAGATTTAGATAGTAGAAATGAAATAAACGATTACAACAATCCTTTAATAAATCAATCTCCAAATGAAAATAATGGCATCCGTGAAGAAACATCAAACTTCAACGAAGGATATGGGAATATCGAAAAACAGACGACAGTCGTTTCCTCGACAGGAAAGGTACCTCAAAAAACGACACCTACACAAATAACTAATCTAGAAAAAAATGCGGATTGCTTGCAAAGCGGTTTTGTAGGAGATCCAAGTGATTGTTCAAAATTTTATAGATGTGTAGATAACGGTAACGGAAAATTTATGAAATATGAATTTTCTTGTAGCCAAGGCACAGTATGGGATAGTAAAGCCGAAGCTTGCAATCATGCGTGGGCTGTAAAGGAATGCGGTGGATCGTCACCAATAAAAGGTGTTTCGTCTACCAGTCATCCTACAACACCTAGTGATACTTCTATTTATAGTAGTAGTTCAACTCATAAAATAAGTACAACTTCAACTAGCACCATTAACAATGAAAACAATGATAGTGGTTATTTTAATCCAACAAAGTTTCAAGAGGAAACTACGATGCCCACAACTGTATCACTAATTTCTAGTACAACATCTACAGCTCATTCGGGTAAAGACTGTAATGAAAGTAGCTTTTTTGGAGATCGCGATGATTGTCAAATATTTTATCGCTGTGTTGATAATGGCAAAGGAGGATTTACTAAGTTTGAATACAGATGTGGTCAGGGTACTTTATGGGATGAGGATATCCAAGCGTGTAACCATGCTTGGGCTGTTAAATCTTGTGGATCAGGTTCAAGTACTAATATAACAGAAACAACAAAAGTATCTGATAATGTAACAACTAATTCATACATTCAAGCCACAACAGCAAGCCTTCTACCAAGCAATATTTATAACCCAGAACACAATGCACCTGATAATATAATAAATGATGTACCAAAAGATCCAGACTCGAATAAAAATATATGTCAAAACTCTGGTTTTATTGGTGATTCTGATGATTGCAAAAAATTTTATAGATGTGTAGATAATGGTAACGGAGGATTCACTAAACATCAATTTTTATGTGGCGATGGAACTGTCTGGGATTCTTCTATTGAAACATGTAATCATGCCTGGGCTGTAAAAACTTGTGGTGGCAGTAAAGAAACAATAGAAGAACAACAAAACAGCTCGCAGAGTATTGGTGATCCGAATGTAGTAGATACTACAACACATTATTATTCTCAGAGTACTATGTCTAGTTCTGAAATGAGTAGCTATGATGCAAGTAGTGGATACACAACACAAAATTATAATACACAACATACAACCTCAAGGCCTATTTCGACAACATTGACGACAACAATAATTTCTAGTACTAGTGAATGTAAGGCAGATGGATTTGTAGGAGATAAAGATGACTGTAAGAAATTTTATAGATGTGTTCAAAATAACAATGGGGGCTATGAACGTTATGATTTTTACTGTGGTGATGGAACTTTATGGGATCCAACGATTCAAGCTTGTAATCATGAATGGGCTGTGAAAGAATGTAGTGGCAGCGTGAGCTCAGAATCAGTAAGCAATGTTACTGAAATAAATATAAAGCCTACCGCAAGCTCTATAGAAGAAAATGAAAATAGCTATACAAGCCAAAGTAGTCCTATACAGAACAACTTTAATTCTAGTACATCTTTACAAAGTCCAACATTGACGACATTAGTGCCTTTAAGTAAACCTGGTAAATGTGAATCAAGTGGATTTATTGGTGATGAAAGCGATTGTAAGAAGTTCTATAGATGTGTTGAAAATGATGATGGTAACTTTACTATATATGAGTTTACATGTGGTGAAGGCACAGCTTGGGATTCAAAGATAACAGCTTGTAACCATGAATGGGCGGTAGAAAAATGTAGCAGCAATCAAAACGAACAAATTAAAACGTCTCCTAAACCGGTACAAATTGGAGATACACAAAGTACACTACCACCAGTATCTACAATAAATTCAAGCAAGGCAACATCACAGGCACAGATATCGCATACTTCAGTTGCTACGTCTACTCTTTCAACGACTACAATTGATTCATTATCGGAAGAAAGTCAACAATGTAGCTCAGAAGGTTTCTTTCCCAACAAAAATGATTGTAGAAAATTTTTCCGTTGCGTTAATGATGGTAAAGGAAGTTATAATAAATATGAATTTGACTGTGGTGAGGGCACAATTTGGGTTCAAGAAATTCAAACTTGTGATCATGATACACTTGGAGAAAATTGTACTTCCTTAGTAACGACATCCACTGAATCATATAAAGTTACAAGTTCAACAAATATGCCAAGTCTAAACAACATATCAAGTGAAGCAACAATAATTTCCACGACAGATGGATCAAAGCCTAATTCTGACGATTCAACGCAGATGAACTGTCAATACGAAGGATATTTTGGCAATATTAACGACTGTAAAAAGTTCTATAGATGTGTTAATGATGGTAAAGGAGGATTTACAAAATATGATTACACGTGTGGTGAAGGTACTATTTGGGACAATGAGATAATAGCCTGTAACCATCCACAAGACGTGTCCAATCCATCTTGTAGGCCACAAAATGAAAATTCATCAAATATAAATGGTAATAATGAATATACAACTACTGTAAAAAGTCCGGAATCAACAAGTGTATCTAAAACAACAACAGAATCAACTACGAAAGAAACTGAAAATCCTGTAATGTCCACAATTTCTTCACCTGGAACGACGTCAGAACCTTTAACTACAAGTGAACCAACACCCGGTAGTACAAACTGTACAAATAACAATGCCACCGAAATTTCTGACAGTCAAAATTATAAATGTGAAAAGGCAGGATTTTATTCAGACAAATATGATTGTAAGAAATTCCACAGATGTGTAGATTGGGATGGAAGTGGAAATAAATTTTCAGTATACCATTTTGAATGTGGCGACGGAACAATTTGGGATCCAGCTCTTGAAACTTGTAACCATGAAAACTCAGTAATACCTCCTCGTAAATGTAACAGTTCTCAACAAGAGAATGCATCAGAATCAGCGACGACAACCGAAAAGTCTACCACTGTTTACCCCCAAACAACACAAAAAACGTCGACACAATCATCTACAACTGAAGTAAGTACAACACAATCAACATCAACAGAACAGTCTACAACAGAATTATCGTCAAGTGAACAATCATCATCAAGTGAACAATCAACAACGCAATCATCAACAAGCGAACAATCAACGAAACAATCAACGACGCAGTCATCATCAAGTGAACAATCAACAACGCAATCCTCAACAAGCGAACAACCAACGACGCAGTCATCATCAAGCGAACAATCAACGACACAACAATCGACAAGTGAACAATCTACAACCCAATCATCATCAACTGAACAATCTACAACACAAACATCGACAACGGAACAAACAAACTCTACTGAAGAAACACTTTCAACAGGATCTACTACAGAAACCACTCATTTAACATCAATATCGACTGATCAAACTACGACTGAACAATCTAGCACATCGACTGAGTCAACTACAGAAGATAATATTTCTCAAATAACCGAAGTTCAGAGTACGACATCAGAATCTACGACTACTGAATCAAGCACAGAATCTACATCGCAGCAAGAATGCCCAGAAACTGATTCTGATCAATCTTTATTTGTGTGCCCAACGTCTTTTAAACGACATCCGAAATATTGTAATTTATTCTATCAGTGTGTTGAAGACAATGACAGCCATGAAGTAAAAGTAACAGTATTTAATTGTCCCAATAATACAATATATGACGAATCAAAGATTCAATGTGTTGAAGAAAATAAGAGTGAAAAAAAATGTAGTGGAAAAATTGCACAAAAGCACAGAGTTAAACGCTTGGGGTCTATGATTAATGAGCCGGTAAATTTTATTTGAAATATTTTTACAGTATTATTCTTAAAACTTCCTTTTTTAAATAATTTGTAAATAATATAATATTATTAAAGAAATTATAGTCATAGTATTGTAATATGTATATATTTTTACTTTTTCAGATCTCTGTGACTACAAAAAGTATGGCATGTTCATCCGCTGGTCATTTTCCATTTGAAATGGATGAGGAGTGCTCAGAGGCCTTATTAAAATGTGAATTAACGAAATCAGGCAAGGTACGAGGCTACGTTTATAAATGTCCGAAAGGTTTCGTTTACTGGACAGTTAGCAGAAGGTGCGAATCCATAAGAAAAGTAAGAGATTGCAAACGATCTTCATACCCCTGGAATAGCAGATACGACTTACCATTAGAAAAATTTAATATTGCTTCGTAATACTTTTATGAAAGTAACATTTTTAACGTAAATTTATTGAGATCGTATAATGTAGATAGTAGAATAATTTTTACTTACATGAAAGTAAGCCTAATAATAAGGTACATTTAGTTATTTCTAGTCTGTTTGATGCCGGAAAAACATTTACACCGCTGCCATAAGTAATAAAAGTTGTAACTTGTGAACAAAATATTGTTAATTAACATTATTTTGATCACGACTGATTAGTATAAGGAAGAAAATAAATTATTTTTTAAAATATATGCTTTTTATTGTTATTTACGTATAATATGTATGTAGGTGTATAAACATTTTAATATTTTAATGACTTAAAAAAATTTATACTTTTAATGTATTTTTTTATAATAAAATAACATCAATACCTGTACATGACGATAAGGTACCTTTACAAAATATTGATAATTCTGTAATAATAAAATCTTTTATAGACTCTTCATCGGTGTGATGAAAGACGTTACTGAATATAGTTCCAAGAAACGCATGACAAGGAGTTGTCGACGCAATTAAATTTCCATTTAAGTCAATTGTTAACGTGGCGCCGTTGGTATTGGAATCTTTTTCGAAATTATTTGCTTCAACAAAACTTGGCGAAAAATCGTTTTCAGGAATTGTAATATGTTTTTTTTGATTAGGAAATTCCTTAATTCCTTCATTTTTTGTGATATTTTCATCTCCTGAACTGCTATTTAAATTTTCGTTAGGATTTCCATGAAAAAGATATTTCATGAACATTGGAAGAAGATTTTTCTTATCAACGTCGTTATTATCTGTATTTTTAGTGACACTCGTAGTTGAATTTTTAAAATAACTTTTGTTACTTTGTATGTAATGAGAATTATTTTCGTAATTCAGTTTATCTAAATCGTTAAATTTATTTTCATGATCTATATCTTGATTTTTATGTTTTGTTAATGTGAAATTCTCCTTTTTGTCAGTAAAATTTGCATTTCTTTTACTTTTATATTCATGAGATTTTTTATCCACATAATATGATTTTTTGATATTTTCTGCTTCTATCATGTTCGCATCAATATGATCAATATTGTCTTCATTTTCTAATCTATTAATTATATCTTGAATATTATCGACTTTTATCATGGGTTTTTTAATTATTTTTTTACTACAATTAGGTGTTTTCATATTCACTTCAGTTCCGCCAAAGATTTGTTCTATTTTTTCTATATAAATAGGATTAGGTGATTTTGGAGTAAATAAGATAGGATTTAAAGCGATGCCTCCTTTATTCCAAATGGCAATACACCGGCTTAAGAACCCAATAAATTTTTCTGGCAAATTTCGCCAATATTTTTTCAATGGAGATTCATCCATATATCTACTTAAAGATACTATTTGAACTGCAAGCTTTTTATGAGTTTGCCTGGTACTATGTTTTTTTTCATCCCATAAGGCATCTAGCGCCAATTCATTTTTTACTTCGTCACTGTAATCTTCTATAGCATATTTTAATGTGTCATTTATGACTACAATAAAGTTATAAGTAAAATTTGTATACTTTTTTGAAAACGTCTCAATGTATGGTAAATAATCTTTAATGCTCAATTCATCATAGCTATTCACAAAAACATGCATATAAACATTACGTTCAGATATTTTTTCATATGAATTATTAAGCACGTTGAAATGCCTATTTAATATCTTTAGAGGCTTTAAAGAAGCTGGTGGGAGTATAGCCACAGCTATGATACTATTATAAATAATAAAAATAAGTAGGGCTATCATGCCTAGTCCAATCCACCAATAAGTTAATAATGTTGACAGATGATCTGAAAATAAAAAAAATGTATATAAAATAATAATTTTACTTATATATTTGTTGCACCAAGTATTTATATAGTTTTTTGAAAAGCAGAGAGGTTTAAGTACCTCTGCACGAGCACTACTTGTCTTATAAGCTTAATTTTAATTAATGAAAATGTAGATAATATAAAAAATATGTAAATTAAAGAAACAATAATATTAACAATAATAACAAATATCAAAACAAAGGGAATTTATGAAATTTCTGATTCTAAATCACTTACTCTCATCGATTTTAATACGTATGATGAGAAGAGAAATATATCTTTAAGACAGGTCTTATAATAATCTAAATTTGAACTCACCTGGCCAGTGTGTAATAATATAAACAGCTCCTTTTGCCTGCACACGAGCCCGACCTGAGCTTGAACAACGAAAACGTCGTTGGAACTTTGGACTTGTGTTACATATGTGTGATTCTTCGTCTTGCAGCAGTGGATGGTATTCTTCATGAAATTTATTCATACTACATAGCTTTTAATTTGTTGAAGGTTACATATACTTTATTTAAGCCGACACTGTTATAACTTTTGTGATAATATTGACAATCTTGTTTTTCTCATAAATATTTGACAACGTTTCCTAGAAAAGGATTTTAGGCGTAATCATTAAAATTTGTTAATATGAATAATATGTATGTAAGTTAAATTTAACATACCTGATTTTATTACAAAAAATAACAAACTTAATTTTTTTTACTATTATTATAACTTGTGACAGCAGTTCATGTTTTAAAAGTGTTTGAACTGATATACATACTTCATACTGTGATTTAGGTATTCTCGATGTTTAGCACGTTTTTACTTTCCACTTTAATTTTGTTGATACAACAAAAATTCGTCTCACGTACTGACTAAGGCGTCATGTTTCTTTGAAGTATATTTCTTCACTTTTTAGATATATTGAAAGAATAAAATCTACCATTATAACGAAGTATTTTTAAATAATCAAATTATTAAGAGAAGATGTAGTTAGACCAACTTACGTGGCAAGATGCTTAGTGCAAGTTCATAGTCTTAATAAAAGTTATTTAAAGCACCTTAAATAAACTACAAACATTTATAAGTTTCTATTAGTATAAAAAAAATAGTACAAAAGTATACAACAATGAAAAATATGTTGGATATAGATGGAATTAAATACAATTACTAAGTAGATAGGAAAATAGTTCATATATGTTTTAGGATATTTAGTGTTTAAGTTTTAATATGTAGGAAAAAATCTATACTAAGTAATCTTGTTTCAAAAAGAGAATAACTAAATTTGCTGTCAAATATTACAAACATTTTACTAACATATAAGTACGAATATTAACAACATTTTCAATCAAAAAGTAAGTATAATTTATATACACTTATTTTATAACTACATTTAATTAGTATATTTTGATGCCACGGCTGTACCTTATTTCAGAAACCTAAAATGACAGAATATAATCCACAAGTAAAACGGGACGAACAATATCCCTTACTTAAAGTGGATGGCGGTGGTGGAGATAACAAGACCCAGTCTACTATTTCTCCAATGCCCACAGGGTGGAATGTCACCTGTACTCCTAAACAAACCTGGTTTAAACGTTGGCCTGGTTAGTTAAATTATATCTTTTTATCTAATGAGAACACATTGGAACATGTGTCACAGCACACGCTCTGCTGTGGTTTAAATTCAAGTCAAGAGAAAATTTTTCCCTAAAATGTAGTTTTTCTTCCTAGTAAACAAAATATTGGATGGTAATTGGGTTGCAGTGTTAAAAAGCAATATGATTAAAAAATTGAGAAATTTGTTCAAGATCTTTTCAGACATCTGTTTCATTTGAGTAACTACAGGATTTTTTTGTTACAGAAATCATTTCGACATGCTGGATGACTATAGTGTTACTAGCAATATCATTTGTGGTGTTCTATGCTTTGGGCATGAGCACTTATAGACGACATCCTGTTATTGTTGTAAGGTGTAACGAGACTAAGCAGGCTAGCGACGTATTTTTCCATAGTATTATTTCACAGGACTTTGTACCTTTTTCAATATATTCGGAATACCTCTCCTTTATGGCCACCAAATATCCGCTACTACATTTTCACATTTACTTTTTAATTGATGATACATGGCATATGCCAGTTCAAAGTTCATGGCAACCGAATTTAATGAAAAGATTGATTCCTCATATTGCTGGATCTTTTAATACAGTTTTTAAGCAAAATAATGATCGCGAAATACGTAATTTTCAGCAAAGGTTTCAAAATGTTAATGTTAGTGTAATGTATTTGAGTAAGTATATGGGAATGACACCATTGAGACATGGATGGAGAATGATTCCTGTGAGATATTTAATATTTTATGCTAGAATATATGAGATTTGGCAAAATGGCGGAGTTGGTTTTGATCTTGTATCCTTTAATAATCAATATAACAATAACCAGGAGTTAGACCGCAGAGTTGACGCAATATTAAAACAGCATAGCAATGGAATAGAAACAAGAAAATATGCAACAGTTTTAAACTCTTTTGATAAAGATGAAGAGAATGAAATATTTTCAATGTTTCTTGAATTCATTAATCACATATTGAACCAAACGTCTTTATTTTTAAATATAGATTCAACTAAATATATCAAAATGGTGGATGATAGCCATGAAGTTAGAACACAACGGAATAAACGTAACCTGCCGATCAATCATGACTTGAATTCCGTGAAGAATATAACTTATTCGAATACTAACATATCTCAAAATGTGACAAAAAAATCCAATATGACAATGACCACAGAAAAAAATAATAGAATAAATAAATCAGAAATTGTGTTTGAAAATAAAACGTCGCATAACACGATACATTATGTGAAGGGAAATAGTTCTAAAATAAAGAATAGCTCTTATCATATGGAAGTGCCTCAGGTTTTATATTTTTATGATTTATCAGGATTTTCTGAAGAAACTGGACCTAGTTATCTACAACAAGGCCTAATTAATTCCGTGCCAGAGTACCCTGACTACAAGAAACAAAAATTGAATTATCTTTTATTAAGTCCCGAAGGATATTTCGTGGCAGCTTCATCTAAATATCATCCTTTTCTTGCCCAGTTAATTACTTCTGCCTGCCACAGACTTGACCCCAAATACGCCATCAAGAATACACTTTTAAACCAATGTTCTAGATTTTTGAGAGATGATGTTTATTGTGAGAGTATTCGAGTTATTTATAATGTTGTTTAAGAACGATTTTAATAATTATTTTATTCAGAAAATGTGTTAGTGGTAGTTGTAACTGCAAAATTATTGTTGCATTTTGTATAGTTGTGGAATATAATAAATAATCTCTATATTATAGTTTTACATTTAAACTTACAACCTCCTTATAATAATCTCTATGTATGTGTATAGAGCTTAAGCTTAATTGGATATTAAATTAAGCTACAATGTCTAACAATAAAATTCTTTAATTTATGGATTTAAGCGTGCCAGTTGAGCACAACCCGTGGGTAATGTATCGGGACCAAAGCAGTTGTATGAAAGTTTGGCAGCAATTGATAAAACTATTTAAAAAAAAGTTTTTTTTTATATAAAACGATTTTGAAGAAAAAAGATGAGCTATGGTATTTTTTACCAATTTCATATTTAAAATAATTGAAATACGCGTTTGTTATTGTTATCTAAATGATATAAACGAAAAACAAGGCACGTTTCTAAGAAATTTATTTATAAAGGTATCCAGAATATTTACAACAATTTGTGTTTATTGAATATTAGGAATCATAGGCTTTGTAGAAGTTTCTTTCTTAACCTCTACAATATTTTGAGGTTGATTGTGTTCGAAAAATTTTGCTATAAAATACCTGTAACAAATACATTTCTATTTAAAACTTTACACATATCTATTACAATTTGACAAGAAATAATGAAAGTGCAATTTAGTCATTAATGTCATGCTTTAAGAATAAAATGCATCTACATTATTGCTAAAGTAAAATATGTATAAAGGATAGCCAAGATTTTCTTTGTTGTTAATAAAATATCAAGAGATAATAAAAAAATCATTCGTTTGTACATACCAAACAAGTATTTCAACTGTGACCATAAAACAGGCGGCTATAATTTGTGTCGCTAGAAGCGCTGGTTCAGCTGATCCTCGCAGTATAGCAGCTAGGAGGGCGTCACTTGTGTCAGATGCCACCTCTAAAGCAGTAACAAGTAGTGCTGGCAAAACAAGCCATCTAGCACCGCGGCGCCACCATGATTGCTGAAAACAAGTGTTGGTTTTTCCAAATTTTATTTCGTGTGGCCATCGTGGAACGGTGTCTGAATATAAACGCAATTGTTTGTGGGCTCGATTCGCACTCGGGAAAATATTGTTGTTACTCTAGCAAGACAGAGCGCGGTGGTCTGTTCCGTCATTTAACACGAAATATCTCGGACTAGGGCGCAAAATGAATGAATTAACACAAGGTCACCCTGACAACTATGCGGGATAAAGCGCGAAATCCGCAGTGTCTCTATATTCGGGAACGAGTGTCTCGACATTAAGTTTTCTCCTCGTCCCTTGCTATGTACGCTAATAATTTCTTCCTCCTAATTTCGTCCTCTTACGCTCTTTACCTGGTTATTGAAACGTAGAGATTTTTGCTATATAATTCGTCAATCATTGATTCATTTTAAAGGTAAAATTATGAGTCAAAGGATGACCCAGGTTCTTTTTCTGTTTGTACAACTGACAATAAAACCTATTAATGTTGTTGTTTTTGTTCGGGTTTCAGCTGTTTAAACACATACTCAATTATTATTTTTTTGACCACTCGGAAGCTCTTTTTGACTACTCGGCTATGAAAAAATGCGTGAAATACCTACTTATTTATGTATATACGTTTAAAAGATAGATAAGATACACGTAGTACAAAATTGCTCGACATAATTGAAGTTAATAACATGATATAAATTAAGATTTAATTTAGTAAATAATAAATAATTAAAACTGTACCAAATTATATAAGTAATAATATTATAATGTTAAACACCTTTGACATAACAGCCACAAGAAGCAGTAAAGAAGTAGAGGCAGTCACAAACGCACTGAGTTTTCCGTAGCCCATCACTAGTCGTATAGTAGGCTTCGTTATTCTGGGAGATGACAATCAATTTGAAAATTTAAATATGTAAACCGAAACGACTACTAAAATCTTGTAAGTTATCTACATCAAAAGAAACTTGAGACAAAATAATTAATTAATTATTTCACTTTACTTCATTTTTTTATTTATTTGAGAACTTTATGGTGTGTGGCGTAAAAGATCACTATTTTTAGTACTTACTTCGTGCAGTAATGTAAATATAAGTGTTCATATGTGATCTTTTTAAAATATAATTAAACTAGCAACTGAAACTGCCACTCAGCACGCAATGTCTCAATTCGGCGGAAAGCTTGGAACGGAATTGTTGTAAGAGAATGGAGTGTCTTAACACTAGGTTCTCAGGTTCCCTCTGCCTACCCTGCTACATGCGTGAAGCTAAAAGAAACAAAAACTGACGAACAGATTAAATGTTTAAATTATGAGGATATACTAAAGCTTACCGTCTAGCAAAGCTAACATTACTGAGCCGTTGGTTTACTTCATCATCGTCTAGTTCTAGTTCAACAGGCTGTGAAGTGAAAGCACAAGCCGACATTGATAGTCCCAATAGAGCTACCAGTAGTGCTCTTAATTTAACACGAATACAATCATTGTTTTCAATGTTTACTGAAGGAGCCTATTGGGTAAGTCAAATTATTAGTATTAAGTTATCTACAGAAAGTTCAAAATAAAAAAATAAACAATTAAATAATAAATAAATAGGGCGCAGCTTCAACAAATCAACATTTTAAATGATATCAGTACCTAATAATATATATAACATAATTTCCTTTTATACTTTCACATGATAAGAATTTAAAGCGCCAGTGATAATAATATAGCAATGATCGTTTTAAAACATTTGCTTGCTTTTGTACTACAATAAGCATTTGGTGAATGCAAATAATAGACAGAATTATTAGTGATGTACCGTTTGAAAAACCTCAATATTCTAATCATTTTCAGTAGATTTGGTAACTGTCGTGATTTAATATAATTATACCGCGTCTGCTTCAACGTACAAATTAACTAAAAACCATTTTTTTATCGTTTCGTTGGTAAATCAAAAAAAGGTAGTTACTTGTTTAGTTTAAGATTACGATCTTTACATATATTTGTTTGTCAAGGAACTGAAGTTCTACAAATATTAAACATTTTGGGTGTATGTCAAGAAAAATGTCTTGCTTGGATGACGAAATAGCAATATCCTCAGGGACATGAATTTAGTGTAAAATAAAGCTAGGCGAAAGGAAAACTAAAACAATTAAGTAACTGTTGGTATCGTGTATCCACTCACCATACTCATATTATTCTCATGCTTACGTCTAATGCTTTCAAGTAAGTGAGAATCGCTTTCTGTTTCCATGCTTCGGAGCTATGATTTTTTTCAAGTCTATAGAAAATATTTAAATAAGATCTAGATTGCTTTTTCCATGAGTGTTGTGTGAAGCATGAGCACCAGAGTTGGGTAATATTAAAACATTGTAACAAATTAAGTGATGCTCGATGGTCCACGTAGTTCACTTTTTAAAACTTTTGACTTATGTCAATTAATATTTTAAAATATAATATAGATTAAATAATATAAAGCGCGGAGCATTATAAGCTTACAATTTTAATTTATAGAGTTCAATGCTTAACAGTTAACAAAATAAATCTTTTGGGTCCAAAGCTCTTTTATTCTCATTAAAATGAATATCGCTTTATACATAGTACAATTTTGTCGTACCCGAATTTAACAAGTTTCGGAAAAACTCACTATCTCTAAACTATATTTAATTTATTACACTAAAGTAAAAATAGTATATTAATATGTCAAAAACATTTTTAATTAATTTCAACATCAAACTTTACAAGATAAGAACAGAGCTTTTTATATATTAAATCAATTACATCGCTTAAAGATCACAAATACACAAATGTTTTCTGAAGACACAAAATCCCTGTAGCCAATTGAACGTCATCAAAATAATCGCAGTAAGCTTCTGACGAAAATTGTTTAAGGCTGTTATATCAACTTTGAGTAACACTAGCAATGCATTAAGTGCTTTCAAACAAACAATAACTAGCTGACCTCCCAAATAAGGTAGAAATAAGGAGGGATTCTCCTGAAAATTGTTCATATTTATATTATTAACCTTTACCTTCTTTGTTATTCTGTATTAAAAGCCAATATATATTTTGGTATAGGTATAACTAGCCTATACATACTAATAATATCTAGAAAAAAAATCAGTTAGGAAATAGCTTAAAATATGTACGTATAAGGTTCATCTTACAGTAAAACATCCAGCCAATAGACAACTGTATTGAAAAAATCCAATGGAAATTGCGATTATTTTGAGATCATGAACAACCATCTTATGCCGAATATTGTCTTTGCATTCGTCTGATAACAGGATGGGCACTGGCATTTTACCAAGATTGTGCATCAGTCGGTGAACATTTATAAACTGTAACAAAACTTATTTAAAGATTGAAAATAAGTTTTATTTTACTCGTCGTTAAGATAAATTTAAGTCTTAACTCTAACTTACTTACTTACTTAACTAACTTTCCTTTTCTGTGATAAAACGTAGAATGTGATAGAAAATAATCTATCTTCGTAATTAAAGTTTCATATGAATTTATTTAATTTTTATGTTATACATAGGGATAGAAAAGGCAAAATAAAACTATACCTACCACTCCTAGGGCGCTATAAACGAAAGTATATGGAACACTAAGAGTAAAAGAAGGGTACTGGCAAAATAATCTAGTACTGCTGAAATGTGATTTCAAAATAGGACCTAAAAGAATGACAAAAGGTATTTTCATTATCAATTTCAAACGTTATAATTTTCAATATATATATATTATATTTACAGTTATGACATATCAAATTATTATAGTAATTAAGTATAGATTAAAAAAAGCAAATGTCAAATTTATAAAGACAAAATATTTAAAAATCTGTGTGATCGCTTTCCCATATACTTTTTATCTTTCCTATGTTAACTTATTTATTAATTCGCCCTTTATACGAAGACATCCGTTCCCCTAAAGTTCAAGATCTGTGTAGGTCTTTATGTAATAAATAATTGAATAACAATTTCAAAAAACTATCCTTTTTGTAACATATTACTAGCTAATTATATTACATTACTTTTTTTTAATTACCTGTTGTAATTTTTTTACTGGTGAATAACGCTATGTTGCTACTGGATCTATTTTATCATACAATATATCATGTTAAACCTTTTTTTTACCTATCAGTACTCCTTCGTGTGTTCTTTTGAACATGACCGTGATATTGATGAAGTGATTTAGACTCTATCTTAAAGCGTCATAAAGGTAAAATATTTTTTAAAATTGGAACGGAATGAAAAAAATAATCGGATTCATATTTTGAGACGATATTGATATAGCCATCGTGGTGCAATGGAACATCGTCTGACTGCAAACACCAATGATTGTGGTTTCGATTCCCACTCACGAGAATAATTATATTCAAAAAAAATTCATTTCTTACAAATGATTTTTCACTAAATCCAAAGGGGAAAATTCTGAATAATTCATCATTCGTCATCATCGTCGTTATTGTATGTAATAAAAGCGAATAAAAAAACACAATTTTATTTTTATATTCTTTATTATAACATTTAAATAAATTTATAATATGCTTAATTTTCATTTTGGATCATCATTATCTCTAAAATCTCTAAATAGGAATAAGTGCATTAACAAGGCACATCTTTGCTAAATTTTAGAATATTGTACATGATCCGAAAATATCACAGTGCGTCTAAATTAACTACGTAGTTTTAAAAGAACTATGGAATCACGAAATACACAGTGAAATGCTAAAATTACGTGTATATAAATTTCTATTAATAATATTTGTACCCACGACCTTCGCATGATAAGCCTAAACTCTAACCCAATTAAGCTATTCATTCAAATTCCATCACGAAGAAACTTCTACTTAATATATAATATAATAGAAATTGTTAGCATCCCCATATTAATTTCAAACTTTGGACTTTGCGTGACATTCAAAGAACATTAATACAATTTTTTTAGATTACTATCAAATACGAATAAGTAATATAAATTCATATTGATATGTCTCTCATAATATACATAGCACTTTTGTATTTTTTAAATAGTGTCATCCACATACTAGGAACTATGTAAATATTCTATAACTGTAATATTCTAACATATTTGAATGTGGAACCTTTAATAGTAATTAAAATACTTTCTATCTCAACCACCAAAATACAAATTCCATTAACCCCTATAAAACAATAACTGTCATAGATCAATGGTAAAATATTCATAAAAAAATTTTAATAATTATAGTAGACATATTATTAAATATAAGATAGGCTCATAAGTTATATAATCATAAGTATATATTGTTTTCCTATAATAGAATTATAAGCATATTTCCTTATTTCATAAAATAATATAGAAAAGGTGATATAACTATTAATAGTTAATTGTCATATTTGGTTCAAGTGTAGTTAAATACAATAATAGCAAACCTAAAATTGATATGTTAAATAAACATATGCTATTTAATAGCTTAAATAAGGCCAGTATATATAAAGCCTTAACTTTTTTTCCAAATATTTCTTTAAAGAAAAAAGACAAACATGTCGTTATTAAGTACAATTATTTTCAAGTTATAGATCAATATTAAACATAATATAATTATACTGATTCAATTACCCCCAAAATCTTTATAATAATGAATTAGATAATTTCAAAACAAATATTAAAGAACTCTACACTATTTCAGAGGTGTAATAACAAAGTTGACAAAGTCCAGCTAATACAATTTTATAGTATACACAAAAATCGTATAACAATACAAGGAGACTATATTTTTTTTAGTTTTTTTTTTTTTTTTTTTTTTTTATCTTCAAGCTGTAACCCGCATATAGCAGGGTAGGCAGAGGGAACCAGAGAACCTAGTGTTAAGATACTCCATTCTCTTTCAACAATTCCGTTCCCCACTTTCCGCCGCGTTGTCTTGTTATTTTTTTTTAGTTATATTTTTAAATCATTCGATATAGTTTATTTTAATCTGTATTTTAATCCTAAGCTATGTCCGTTAAATTAGAATCTTAAAAAATGGACTGCCGCGTTTGTTAGTAAAAGATGGACTCTGCCGTCTTTGTTTATAAGACCGCTGATTTACTGCACAAATCTAACACCTTGACATTTTTCACATATTGCTCGCTCTTTATTGGGATACATATTTCGCCTTTTATCTAATTCAGAGTCAATCCAATCGAGAAATTTATTTTTAAAGTGCAAAATTGTATCTTGTCGCACGCGGCCATCTTGGAAAAACTCCTTGAGCACAACTATTATACCGTTATCTGTATCACGACATTCACCCAACGGCCTGTTGTGCTTCATATAATTAAAAAGAAATGTTACAATTTGCTCTACCAGATCTTGTTCCAAACTGAAAAGCCTCAATCTAGCTATTTCATCAGGAAGCAATGTGCTTAGAATATTGAAGGCTACAGTCATTAAATTAGCATGAACTTCCTGGCTGAGGTTTTCAAGCAAGAGAGCGATGTTTTCAGCGCCTGAAGCGCTTACTCTAAATAATAGGGTGCCGATTCTGATTATTTCCCCTGGGTGAATTCCAACGAGCAGTCCAGTTTCTTCTTGTTCATAATTGTTATAGCTAGCGACTGAAGTAGGCAGGACTCGTGTAGGAGCGTTTTTAGTGGAGACATTGGCTGGTCCAATAGATGAAAACAAGTTTGACCGACCCTCCGGCCCCATACCGTATAGTTCTGAAGGATTGAATTTATGTACTGCATTCAAATTCACTTGACCATCAGCAGTCATTGATATTCTGAGTTTGTGCTGATTAATTTCCTTATTTATTCTCAGGGCATCGGCGAAAAACTGGTCCTTATTGGCAATGTTCTTTATACCTCTTATAACTTCAGTGTTACCAAGCACAGTGCCTTGGATTCTGCGGGTTTCTGCATTAATTTTGTCAAATATTTTTCTGAAAGTACAATAACTTGCTTACATTTAATTATATCATTGTAAAGTTATATAGCAACTATTTATATTAAAAATATTTTTTTTGTATTTTGTAAGGAAATATAATAAATCCTATACAAATATAATAAAACTTATAAATTCTGTAGAGGGTTCTTCCGGCTCACACATTTTTTTATTATTTAAGTTGCTTTTAAATAATTAAAAAATGTGAGGCCAGAAGAATCCTCCAAAAAAAAAATTAACAGAGCAGACATAACAAAACGAAAAAATGTTAAATGAGTGGACCACACATATCCATGGGGCTGACAACACTAATAAAAAAAAGTAAAAAAGATAACAATATATATTACCGATGCCTATTGCTTCTTAATGTGCTCCTATATTCATTGATTGTGCTGGCCTGAGCGTCTTCAATGATTTGTTGAGCAGTTCTGTTGGAAAACGCTGCCTGACAGAAGAATAGTGTCGCAGCTGAGAACTGGAAGAGCTCCAGCTTGGTTGGTGTCTCACCATGCTTGCGATACTGAGAATATGTAGGAAAATCATTTATATTGAAAATCATTTAATCCGGTTAAAATAGTTTCATTTAATTAGTTTAGTCATTATAAGAAAAACATATTATAGTCCGCGCGCGATGTGAGCGCAGCTCTGACGAATGTGCTAGGGTTGTGACAGGCGGGTTATTGCAATGGTATCGATAATTTACACGAAATAAAAATAATATTTCTTACAAATTTTCAATGTTCTTTTTGCATTTATTTGGTTTTTAATTTCCACCTAGCACATGGATATGGTCGATAATCTATTTTTATGAGAAGGCCAAATCGATACGGGGGTTATTTTACGTACATTTTGAAATAATAAAAAAACAGAATAGTAATAATTATTTAATAATAACACTATAACGATGAATAAAGACGTTGTTTTTATATTACTTAAGTACTAGCTTGAGATATTTTTGGAATAAGAGAATGACAAGATTACGCTACGCGGCTTCAATATATTATATACTATACTATACTAGTGTCCCCGTTAATGCGTTAACAACGCGTTGCCTAGCAACGTATATTACGCTTTATATAAAACATGGATGATGTCAAACCGTTGTTGTGTGTGTAACATTTATTTTATTAATTTAATATATTTTCGTATAAAGGAGTACAGTTATTACTTCACGTATAAATATATATTTTTTGTTAAGATAACCACTTCGGTTATCTTTTTACCAGACTACATTTTACTAGAACAAGTTATCAGTCTAAGTTGGACAAATCAAATTAACAAAACTGCATATAATAAAACCTGCTATAAATTCCTAGAAGCTTTGTTAATAAAATGCAAGCCCAATAATATTACACTGATATTCAAAATATATTCAAAGATAACCATACCAGATTGACTAAGGCTATAGTTTGTGTATACACATAATGTAGCCATAGACTTTTCTTTCTCATCTCATAAACGCGCAGAAAATATAGAATGCAGTGTCTTAACAGTTACTTTTATTGTTAAGGGAACTTTCCCTCAAAAAAGTTTAGACAAACCTTTAGTATAAAATGTACCAAGCTGTTAAGGACCCCCGCACCACCAGTCACTAAGTTGGCATGACGTAGAATTTCAACTGAAGCCGCCAATGCCTGTCCTGTCTACAAATAGAATAGAATTATGAAAAGTTTATCATTATTTTTTGGAACCTACAACTTCATGTTTTCGAGAAATGAGTATATACATATACAGTAGAACCTCCATTTCATCCAGCGGGAATCGAACACGCGCCTCTTTGAGAACCGTCCAAGCGCACTGACCACTAAGCCATGTGTTCTATATTTCTAATTATGTGTTACGTTTTTTAAGTGTGTGATTAACTCCAATTAATCAGAACCCAGGTTAATATAGCCCCAGATATGGAGGTTCTACTGTAGTCATACTGCAGTCATGTAGTCAGACTGTATATATTTATATATATACATATATATAGTTAAGGACAAAAACTTCAATATTTTATACACACAAGCACAATTAAAGTTTAGTTGTTAAGTAAAATATATTAAAACATACTTTAGTAACATTAGTGCCAGCTGCCGCAGACTTAGCCAGCAGAGTGCTTGCAGCACCTGCAGTCAGACCCACACTGGAGGCAGCAATGTTCAACCAACTATTGCGAGCTTCAGCATCCGTCGGACTGATCGTCTAATAAAAATATATACTAATTAATTAACTAGCTAGTTAAATATGAGGCAAACATGATTAGTTATGGGTTAGACTTCATTTTTTTAGCTCATGCTATATCTCGCATGTAGCAGAGTAGGCAGAGGGAAACAGAGAACCTAGTGTTAAGAAACTCCATTCTCTTTCAACAATTTGGTAACAAGGCAAAGCGCGGCGTTGAGTTCCGCAACTCAGCACGCAATACCTCAACTCGGCGGAGTGGGGAACGGAATTGAATCGGTGAGTGTAGAAGCAACGTAAGTCATAAAAAATTCAAAAATTCGTAATCGATTTAAACTAGCTTAAAAAGGCAAGTTATACACTTTTGCTATACCCTCCTGCAAAATTAGAAAATCCGGACTTACGTTGTTTCTGCACTCACCGATTCAATTGTTAGATTTCTATTTGGTGGAAAGATTGTCTTAATATTTTTTTCATTTCTCCACTCAAGTAAGATAAAGGCCTCAACGAGATAAAAAATAAAACGAAATCGAAGTGTCTTTACATGTTAAATAGTTAAGATGTTTTAAAAATTGCAGTTTCCTTATGATTCTCTTTTCCTAACTTATAAATTTAAGTTATAAATGTTTATAATGTATGAGTAGACAAGGTGGTTCATGCTACCACATATATATTTTTTTAATCTTCATTTTACATGAACAACTAAATTTACTTTAAATTAAGAGAAAAAAAAGAACTAAATTACACACATTTTTAAAAACATACAGCTGAACAGTATTTAAGAATTTATAAAGAGTTACAATTAAAATTTAAAATATACCAACCTGTTCATGAACTCTTCTGTCATGGAGATGTAATGACGATCTAACAAGGCCATATATACCAGTGGCAACGGTTGCTACCGTGGCACCTATTAATACCACTGGTCCTACTGGCGTGAATGCTGCCACACCAAGTACTCCTACAGCACCCAGTGAAGCCACTGTGCTTGCGGTGTCTACTGAGCTTAGCACTCTAGCCTTAAGACCTAGAGATGGTGATGGTGCTACCGTCAATTTAACCAAACATTCCTCTTGACCCTGAAAAGTAAAGACAAGTTTAATTGATTAAAATAGTCTGTATTGGACAGCTAAATGAGTTAATAATATGCTATAGAAAATAATAAAGTACACTTCGAAAAAATCATGTCACCATGAAAGACATTTTATTTATAGCTAACCTACAATTGTTATTATTTTGCAATCAAATTTTTAACAAAGATACACAAAATAAAACCTAATTGCACTAATAATTAAAGGTCCACATGCAAAATTATAATAAACTTAAAAAAAAAATATGAGTAAGTAGTAACTATATAATAATTGACATAATTTTATAATAATGCACAAAAACATTCATAACAATATTATTATTTCAAAAAAAATATAAAATAAAAATATGAATAACCAGATTGTTGAAGACTTTAGTAATATAATAAAAAATGTCTCGACAAATTCATATATAACATATTAATCCAAAAAATTTAACTTAAAATAAAGTTAAATTAAAATATTAGTTATTTAGTCATTTATTTACAATTAAAAAAAAATATTTAATATGTTCTTGGGAGAAGTTAATATAGAAAAAAATTACCATAACTATTACAAAAATGACTTGCAAAATGATTTTGAACATTAATTAAATAATAGGTTATAAGAAATTTTAACAAAATTGGAAAAATATAATTCAAAGTCATACCTCAACAACAATTCCTTGATATTCACCATTTTCAGGTGCAACAATAACACACTTTGGCAATCTATTATTTGTTAGATATGATTGCCAATCATGATAGACCCTGGCATCTTCATCAATGAAAACTTTACATGGTTTGGCTGAAAATGTGTACAATATAAATATTTTTAATTAAAAATATTATGACAATATTTTTTTTATTCTTCATTTTAAAAAAATAATTATATAAAGACTCCCTTTTCCTGCCGAATTGAGGCATTGCATGCTGAGTGGTGGAGTTTATCTGATAAATTTATTATAAAGTGTCCAGGAAGGTAGATATTGACATTTATTTCGGCAAAAAGCACAAACTTTGCAATTCAATACTAAAATCCTTGAGATCGGAGTGACAATTTTTTTGTAATTTAAATTGTTTGTTTCTTTTATTTTAAATATAATTAAATATTAGTATTGCAGGTGTGAGATATGCATGCCGTCATCACCTACAATTGCAGCGGCATTTTGTAATTATTTTAAGGTTATTGTTTTTTTTTTTTAAATATGTGTTAATGTTCGCTGTGTTGGTGATCTAAATAAATAAATAAATATTTATTTATTTATTTGGATATAATATACACACTTATACTAATAAGGAATATGTTAAAATAGCAATACTTTTATATGTTTCATATTTTTTTTACTTTTTGTTTAAATGATGAAGTAGAAATAAAAAGTAAGTCTGAAATTCATACCATCAACCATAGTAGGAATACATTTTCTGACACAGAAGACTGCTGTATACCATATATTAATATCATTTCTTTGATGTAAATCCACCCAATAGTTTGACGGTTCTATACGATAAAATGGAACAGGATGTGGTCTTGCACACACAATCAATAAAACGGACATATAGATATCAGTGTCATTTTGAGCATATTTACCTATTGAAAAGAAAAAATGAAATAGGTTAAACATATAACATAGGGTTGAATGTATATAAAAGAGATTTTCAATAAAGGAAATCAACAATTGTGTTGTCCATTAAAATTTTATTAATGTTGTTAATAAAAGCAATACAAATTCGAAAACTTTGAAATTCACAAGGACCTGTTTCTTACTATAATTTTAATACATTAAAAAAACCACTTATAATCAATCATGACTTAAGTTAAAGGTGAATCTTACTTTGTTCACATATTTTTTCATAAATTTTCATCACATTTTCTCTTTGCCTAGAAGTATAACCTTCTAAGTTTGCATTTTCGACATTGGTCATGAACATGTCACCTTCTGAACTAGGACTGCCGTATAAAGCAAAAGCTACATTTTGTAGTAAATATTTTCGATTGCTAAGCTCATATCTGCAAGGAAGGAGCATTTACATGTTATAATTATGTTACTGTGTACTAATATTTTGGATTTTCATTGTAATTAAAATTAATACTTACTTTACCCAATCACATTCAGGGAGGTTTTCAAAATAAGCTTGTTGCACTTGTACTGGAGAAAGTACAGGCGGTTCATTATTGTTCATTGATGTATCTTGATGTAATTCCAGTTGAGACCTCTCCAGAGCCATGATCAAATTTTCGTCACTTTCATTCATAATTATACCTTTTTTCTATTCAAATAACAATGAACCGGTGAAGATGTTGTAAATATTGTGCAACGACGGTAATCTTGTATTATGAAAAAGAAAAGGACAAAGCACTTATATGTTCTCAAGCTTGTACTGAATTAATTAGAACTATATAAAAATGTTTTACAAAATTACGTACTTTGTAAAAGAATTCTGTTTGGTTTGACATATTATTTGACACAGTAAATAAAGTCACGACTTATGAAGTAATACAGGGGATTTTCCATAGAGTTTTAGTTTTATATTGCCACATTATTGTTTTGAACGATCAAAATAATAATATGACAATTCCTTATTAAAAGTGTAAGTGTACTCTATTATAATATGAAGCTATTAAATAACAATATGCAAAATATAAACAACAGCATCTATGATATAAATCAACTTATTGAAAAAAATGTAAACGTTGATAATCCAGTAATTAAAATTCTTTTGAATAAAAAACTGCATTAAAACAAATTTTCCAAAGAAAATATTTATTATAAATCAAAATTTATAAATCCATTTAGTAACCTATACTTTCATCGATGAAAAATGATTATTGGTATATTATTTTAATAAAAATGTATAATATAACAGTGTCAAATTTAAAAGTTTTAGTTTAATTTCATTGTTGCCAGTGCTACGCTATAATTAATACTGCACTACAATTGATGTAGCACTTAGAGCAATAAAACCGTAATTAATATTGAAAGAGTTAAATCTTAAAGTCAATATAGATGGGAAGCATTGATTTTAATTAAGTGAATAAAAATATATCGATACTTATATGGGAAGAATAAAAATCAACATCGTTGTTTATCGATACGTAAGCTAAGAATATTAGATATTGATTTTTTAATATAATTGTCTTATCTTTATAATATGGTTGATGTTTAATATCCTGATATATGATGACAATGATGATGATTTTATGTAGAGTTAGTTACAAACTAATAACGTAAAAATAGGAGTCAAGTTAAATAATAAGAATATACTAACATGTCAAAGTCAAAGTCAAATAATTTTATTCAAAATAAGAAGTTACAAGCTTCATTTTTTGAACGTCAAATAATTTACCACCGGTTCACTAAATTTAATGCCTTAGACCTGAGAAGAACCGGTGCAAGAAACTCAGCGGGATTATTTTTTTTTTTTATATTCGACAATGGTTTAAAATTCTTTATTAATGGCAATGATACCTTTGAAACAGACTGGAGCGAGCATTTCATTCCCAAGGTGTGTTATCATTTATAAAATCACTAATTAGGTTAACGTAAAGGTATAATGTTTTTTTACAATTTTTTTAAATTGTAAAATGGAAAGTTCTCGGACGTTTTCTGGGATCCTATTGTAAAAGTATACACATTGTCCCATAAAAGAATTGCGGACTCGATGCAATCGAGTTATAGGCGCTGCAAGCTTAAGCCTATTTCTTGTATTTATATTATGTGCATCGCCAACTTTGTTAAAATTATTAATATTTTTCTTAACATACAGTACATTTTCAAAGATGTACTGAGAGTCAACTGTTAAAATATTAATTTACTTAAATTTTTGTCTTAAGGAATCTTTAGGGCCTAAGTTATAGATTGCACGAATAGCTCGCTTCTGCAGGACAAAGATCGAATTAATAGCGGCTGCATTACCCCACAGTATGATGCCATAGGACATGGCTATGGATTTCATAAACAAAAGGGACAAGTTCTTTAGATACAGTTGAATTTTAATTTATAAATCAATAAATGAATTGAAGCTCAGGGTGGAACTTTTATTTTGTATTTTATACATAATTAGACGATGCCCGCAAGTTTATTGCTCTTAAAAATCTTATGCTTATAATCTGTTGCTGTTTTTTTTCTTCATTTTTCTTATTTAATTTGATAGTAAATACATTCAATGACTTGAATGAATTACTTTTTTACTGATTTTTTTATAGTATAGTTAGATAATCTGTTTAGAGACAAATGTATAATACAAAAATGGAAACATATTGTTTTTTATCCGCTTGCGTAGTGGCTCAACACTCCGCATGCTTAGTGATACATCTCTCTGCCTGCCTAGTGACTCAACTCTCTGCTTGTTTAGTGACTTATGTCTCCGCTTGCGTAGTGACTAAACTCCGCTTCCTTAGTGACTCAAATCTCCGCCTGCTTTGTGAATCAACTCTCTGCTTTCTTACTGACACAACTTTCCTCGTGCGTAGTGACCCAACTCTCCACATGCTTAGTGAGGCAACTCTCCGCTTGCGTAGTGACTCATCCCTCCGCTTGTTTAGTGACTCACTTCTCCGCTTGCGTAAGGACTGAACTCTCCGCTTGCGTAGTGACGCAACGCTCCGCCTGCTTAGTGAATCAACTCTCCGTTTTCTTAGTGACAAAACTCTCCGCTTGCGTTGTGACTAGGTTCTCCGGTTTCTTAGTGACTCATCTCTCCGCTTTCTTAGTGACACAACTCTCAGCCTGCTTAGTGAATCAACTCTCCGCTTGAATAGATAGTGACTCAACTATCCGCTTTCCTAGTGACACAACTCTCCACATGCGCAGTGACTTAACCTCCGCATGCTTAGTGATACAACTCTCCGCTTGCATAGTGACTCATCTCTCCGCTTGTTTAGTGACTCCCTTCTCAGCTTTCGTAGTGTCTCAATGTCTCCGCCTGCTTTGTGACACAACTTTCTGCTTGCGTAGTGACTCAACTCTCCGCTTTATTGGTGACACAGCTCTCCAATTGCGTAGTGACTCAACTCTCCGATTGCTTAGTGACTCAACTCTCCGTTTGCGTAGTGACTAAGCTCTCCGGTTTCTTAGTGAATCAACTCTCCGCATGCTTAGTGCCATCCATCCACCATGACGTGACATCCATGGATGCCACCCATCTCTCCGCTTTCTTATTGAAACAACTCTCCGCTTCCGTATTGACTCTACTCTTCGCATGCTTTGAACCTGCGTCAACGCTAACGTTGACTTGATCTTTTATACATATATTTAGGATAACCCATATTTAAAAAAATACAATTATTAGAAAATAGCTATGGTTATAACAATTTATAAGATGTTGGCATGATGACAATTAAGTATTGTAAACGTAAACTATTTTCAGATAGTTTAGGGATACGAAAATTGAATTGTTTATTTACTACAATTTATATTATTCTCATTTAAGAATTTGGATCATTCTCAATATTGCAATTAGTATAATTTTTATTTACTCATATGACATTCTCGTTTCTTTAGTTTATGTGTAGTATGCTGTCGGCCCCAGTGGCCTGTATAGTGGATTTTGTGAGAGGCCGAGCTAGAAAAGTTCTGACCTTTTGGCTTTTGGTGACCTTTGGAAAGGCAACAACACCGAGATTCTACGAAGTCGCAAGGGCGTTTCAGGTGAGACACGGACTAGCCACTAGCCCGTTTGGAAGAGTCACGGCTTTTTCAAAGTAGCTAGTGGACAGTTTCCTGCAAACTAGGCGGTCGCCGCGGTGTAGGTCGACGCATTCGTACCACGGTACTAGTGCTCACATGCTCACACATACATTTGGAAAAAAATAAAACACATCACGTAAAATATTTTATTTTTCTTTTATATGTAAGTACGATAAGTTAGCATTTCTCGCTAAATTACATGTTTCTAGATCAACGGAAAATAGCCTGCAAAGTTTTGATTACAGGGCGAACGCCAAAATATGTTTCATAAATATAACATAATCGACTGTATTTTTCCGTTACAGCGTTGGCATACGCTTTATCCGCACAGAAGGGTAGTCAGGGATAATCTATCATATAGACACTTCGTTCTCCTTTTTTCGTCCAAATTATGTATTGAGTGGCGGAGCTTAACGCCAGGCTCTGTCTAATGATGCATATACCCTTAAATTTATAGATTATTCATTGCAATTTCAGAATTTATGCATTGGTAGCCTGGAATATTTGTAAAATTTGGTAAATACTCAGACTCCAATCTTAATCATGTACGATAGAACTATACTGTATGATATTGACATAATTAGCGTGCATAGGACTCGAGACAATACTATTGATTCCGCGGTGATTGATCTTTATAGATCTTCGTCTTACTAATAAGATTATCAAATTAAAATATTAATTAAATAGCTTTACACTGATACCAGCGTGTAAGTGGACTAGTATTATCTATGTTCACATTTTTCCATCTACGTTACATATTCAACGATCACGATAATTAAGTACTTATGTACTTCATGATATCACTGTATGAATTTAAAATCAATATCTCGTTACCGCAATGATAAGTTGATAAGCTAAAAACATTAAATTTCAGATACCACTTAAAATGATTTTTTTATCATATGTTGTAATACAAGATTTATGTTTATTTTTCTTACATATTATAGTCTATATTAACGTTATAACGCAGAAAAGTATATCTTTAAACCACCAGATCGATTTAAATATGTCTGATTTTGATAGGAAGTTTCATGAGAAGGCTTTTTGGCATGAAGAGTTATGCCTATTATCGCGTGCGCTGACAAAATGCTTAAAAATGTAGTCCGAAAGTGTAAATATAGTCAGTAAAAATCCGCTGTACGACATACAAATCTAATTTTTATAAATAGTCTATAATAAGACATATTTTTTTTTCAACTTCACGCTGTATCCCGCGTATAGCGGTGTAGGCAGAGGGAACCAGAGAACCTAGTGTTAAGACACTCCATTCTCTTTCAACAAATCCGTTCCCCACTTTCCGCCGAATTGAGGCATTGCGTGTTGAGTGGCGGAACTCAACGCCGCGCTTTGCCTTGTTACCAAACCCAAGAAATTAAAATACTAAATTTTACATTTCCTGGAGTGGGAATCGAACCCACAACCTGTCGCGTTTACAGTCGCACGCTTGTGCCTCTGCGCCACGACAGGCGTTAAATAAAGCATATGATGTAAGAAAATACTCGTATAAAAAAGAAACGTTACGTTTGAGAGTGTATTGTATCTCATCATCAAGATTATTTTACGATCATATTTTTTTATAATATATAATTTGGATGTATAGTTTAGAAGAAAGTCAATATTACTCAATAACGTTATTTACCGTACGGACCTGCGGATCAGCACCACTTCGAAGCTGCGTGCAGAAGCTAGTACTTAGTAGTTAAATGAATATTGATTTCTTTGCTCTTAATTTTGTTTAATAGATTATTTTAAATTATACATCTATAACAAAAAGCTTGCATTACTGAGTGAGTAACAGACAACGTACAGGTGAAATCACTGGACGTAGAAAGTTAAAATTTGGCGGGTCTCTTGGGAACACTAAGAGAGTAATTCTCGAAATTCATAAAAAAAGAGATTTTAGCTTTTATAATAGCCAGTTATATATAAAAAATAATGTGCCCGTTTCAATGAGAAATTAATACTAATACAGATCAATCACGATCATCATCATCTTTTGGACACAGCGTTATTTGTTCCAAATTATATTTTAGTCTACTATTTGAATAAGGCAACAGGTGGTACAAGTAAGAACACAGATGTACCTAATAAATATATATTTTTAATACTAAACATTTTCAAATATCTGTCGCGGGCCGAAAATTTAAATGATCGGTTTCTGACTCTGGACTAATGTAATCAACAACTAGCCACGAGCTGCTGTGGTTCACTTGTCGGAAGTTGATTTAATTATATGTATTAAGCTAATCATATTCATCATATAGTAATGTCAAAGAAGAACCGCCAAATATCTTATGATGTGTTCCGGTTCGATGGCATGTAAGCCAGGTTTTCCCCTTTCCCACCCATCCTTTCCCCAAAATGTGGTGGTTCCGATAGCGGACTACTACATTATCCTCCCTTTCCATCTGTATCCTCTAGGTTGGCAACGCATCTAGTACATCTCTTGTGTTGTAGATGTTCATGGGCGAAGGTAACCACTTACCATCAGGCGGTCCTTCTGCTCGTTTGCCATCCGGTATCCATAAAAAAAAAAAATATAGTAATTTACTTCTTATTTTCAAAATCGGTATATAATATATTTGGTTAATTTGTTCTTTGTTTTAAGCAAATAGTCATGATGGCTTCACCAAATTGCATATACGGGTGGAGGAGGAAGCCCAAGATAAACATGGATCGGAAGTCCGAATGCAATGTTTGGCCTCGAAATTTATTTATGATAATATTGTTATATTAATACGTAATGATGTGGTTATCATTATATTAAAAATGAACGAAAACTTTGGAACCCTTTTACAAAAAATATGCATTATAAACGCAGGAGTAGTACATTTGGCGAATTGGCGATATGGAGAAGAAATATCTGAAACAATTATGTTTTATAATAACGCATTAGAATTGCATTAAAATAATAGAATAAATATTTTCACTTTTATACAAAGTGGCATGGGTAAGTGTTGCTAAAGCAACGCGTACGTTCTGTGCCAACGCGCTAATACAGTATTAAAGATTCTGGTGATATCATCTGATAATAATGGTAAGATTTTAATGTAAATGGTAATCGTAAATCTTTTGATGCTGAGTTATCACGATTACTAAGTCAATTATAGCCCAAGCATTTACTTAGTTTTTCCAAGAAGACACTCACGATTTGTTTATCTCATCTGTTGCATTGTATATTTGAATGCACCCATGTGTATTTAAAAGCACCTTTCACCGTTTTTATCAATTTTACACTCACAATACATTATCTTTTGTTGATAAGCAACGGGGCGCAAGCTATTTAGGAAAATCCGATTTTCGTGAACTTTGATCTTGAATAAACTGGCACGATATATTTGTACATTTTATAGTAGGTCATTAAAACACCGTTATAAAAATGGAAAACTTTAGCTAGGTGTTCTTCCACAGACGTACTAACTAAGTATTATAATAAAATGACCCAACTATTAGGCTAGGTGTTACATGTTTTTCGTAATATAGCCAAAAAGCGTGTAATATTCCCACATGTACCAAAAAATTGATTTATGTATATAAAGCTAAGCCGCAAGTGCGGTATAGAGCCGCTGATTTTATATTAAAAAAAAACTATCGAAACTACTCAAACTCTTTTAATGAAAAAATCATCAAAATATTTTCTTGTATCTTCTAATTGTTACTTCGCTTCCATATACTCGTAAGTACGTACAGAATGGTGTACTACTGAAACTCATTATTACTGAGGTACGACATTATAACGCGGCGTTCTTCCGCTGCGCGGCGAAAAGTCCTTAGTGTGCATCTAGATTTGGTCTCTGAACAGACTAATGAATTCTTTTTGACAATGGATGTTCTATAACAAAAATTTAATTTGCAATAAAATCTTTTCATCTAAATAACACACACACACACACACACACACACACACACAATACAAAGTTTCATTATGATAAGCTTAGTAGTTTCAGAATTTATCGTGTATGAGCACGTTTTGGTCATTTTCATTATTTATATATGTGTACACCTATATAAATAAAGATAACTACTTTTTATAATAAAATTTCATGGTTAGGCTTAGTAAAGAGATCTAGATT
The DNA here is from genome assembly GCA_033558755.1 of Philaethria dido. Classification (NCBI taxonomy): domain Eukaryota; kingdom Metazoa; phylum Arthropoda; class Insecta; order Lepidoptera; family Nymphalidae; genus Philaethria; species Philaethria dido. The sequence goes on from JAKGSA010000178.1 coordinate 116,490, forward strand.
GAACAAATCTTTAATAACATTCTTATCTGAATATAAGAAGAGATCCTGAATATAAGTAGTTTTTTTCTCTTTAGAGGGATTTGCTAGTCTCTTCATCCATCGATAGCATCGATTTCTTTTTAGAACCCTTACAGGTCCATCAATCCAGCAAGATAAGATGTCTTGGTATATTGATATGATTATTTATGTAAGTCTTCCTCGATAACTGTTATTTTACCTGTGTACCATTCATTATGGAAATTATTGAAACCTCTTAAGAAAATTTCTTTGAATTTATCAACAATAGTAATTAAATATTCATATCATAATTTATGTAGCTACTTTTATATTAGTATCAGATAACATGGACATAAGTACATCGTGATGTCATTGTAGAGAGCGGATGATGTTTTCGTTTTTATTGTTTACACAGTTATTGTAACACGAAGTTTACATTTTGGAAACAATGTATGTATACTATTATTATTTTTTATATGACGCGTCAGTCATATTGTCCGTCCATGTGGTTTGTATTTGTATTTTTAATAAAAAAAAAATTGACAGTACAGATATGATCATTTTCCGACGTTCATAGATTTTTAAAACTTTATCCTCACAATCATTTATTTATTTAGTGAGTGGAAATTGTGTTACCTTTATGCAGTACACTTAGCGTAATATTTCCTCAATATTACCTTTATGGGTAGGCTATGTGTCGTGCTATTAACATTCGTATGATAAACATTTATTAAAGTGAGTGCGAAAGAAGTAAACGTGCATTGTATGGCAGTCAAAAAAATTGTGTGAAAAATTAATAATTATATAAAAAAAAAATTGGTTCAGGTGTTTAAATATAAGAAGTTATAATGTTTTCAAGTATATTCGTTAGAAAAATTTTGTCATTCAATTTATACTTAATATTAATGATAGTGTGTTTATTTTTATTATTGATCTATCAACCAGATATAACAATTTTACGCAAAAATGTAACCCATAGCGTCTTAGAAGCACCATATAAAGAGAGTATTAAGGCTTCACACAGTGATATCGTATCTGCTTACTTTGAAAGAAGAAAGGTTTGTGTTCTCTATTTTAACATAATTTCTCCTATTTTCTTCATTATTTTTCATTAAGAAAAACCAGTATTATGACTATCTGTTTTCAATTTTGTGTCCTTTTAAAAATATCGCGCGTTGGATGGCGAAATCAAATACTATAAAATAAATGATCGGGAAAATAATATTTTAAATATTATGACTTCTTACATATTTTTTTCCATAAATATTATTGATTTATTTATTAAAAAATATAATATTGAAAATGTAGTAAAAATTACTTCAAATCGCGTGCTCTAAATTATATTACTTATATGCTTCAAATTCATTTGTTCTGCGTATTGATTTTATAGTGATTCTATTTTCCATTTTTTTATTTGACCTATATTTTTTATGCTTTAACTTTTTACTGGGTGAACCAATTTTGAAGATTCTTTTTATATATGATAGCTAGTGCTTCTGACGTGGTCCCATTTAATTAACATCTCAAGTATAGTTTTTTTTTGTTATTCATAATAATCTAACTTCTTGGTGAATTTTGTTTGAAGTCGTTATAATTTTTTTTGTTAAAATTTTAATTATTATTTACCGTTTTGGCTTAAATAGAAATATTTGAAATAAAATAATAAAATAATTAAGAAATTATGAGTATAATTAAAGTATAAATTGATAATATGAATAATAAATAAAAAATATCTATTAGTTCAAAAACTCTGTCTACGTTTAAAACTCTCTTTAGATTTAAATATAAAATATTTTTTTTATTTGAATCTTTTTTGCTAAGCAAAATAAACTACATCTACCATAGTAGATGAAACACTACATATAGTGTTGACACTTATTGTGCATTTTATCGAACTACGCTTTACCTAGTTTATTGAATTAAATATGCCATTTATTTTAACTATGTTTCCCAACCTCGATTACGACAATGTTCTTGACATAATATCAAGAAGACAAATATACATATGAAATATAACAAAAATGATATGTTTTTTACATTTTCTTACAAAATTGTCGGCTTTCTTCGAAATACATTGATTGATTGAGTGATAAGAAGTGTTTGAATAAACTAAGCTCATTAATTTTGATTGTGAGATAATACTTAGGCTGATACGAGGCTATTGCTTCAAAATAATTGTATTACTGATAATAAACTTGTCAACAAGAGTTCAAATGTGATTGACTCATTTTAGCAAAAATTGTTTACACTTTTCGCGTTTCAAAACCTGCGGTGATGAGTACCGCCACTCAACACGCTATGTCTTGATTTTCTGTTGAAAACATATGACAGAATTTAACTAGGTTCCCTCTGCCTACCCTGCTTTATGCGGGATACAGTGTGAAGCTATGTATGTATGTATGTATATCATAGTCCTCTATTTCCAACTGATAATTTCACTTTCATTGTTAAATTAAAATTTTAAATTAAATGACTATAGCATATCAAATATACATAAAATAAATTACTAAATAAATAATTGTTTTAGATTAAAAAATTTATTTATTTAGTAATTTACGTATTTATTTTGACATATCTCGTTTTTAGCATTTGGATACATCGAACTTGGGATCAATTTTATTTAAAAATACTCCCCCAGAAACAAAAACAAATCATACTCACGCAGATGGTGATAAAAAATTCGTTATTTTAATATGGAAATATTATAAGTGGTTGGAAAATCGACACATTCGCAATTTTGATAGTAAACGGTAGGTAGCCATTAGATATAAAAAGGTATTGTTTATTTTTGTATAATATGATATAATATGTAAATTTTATTTCACAGGAGATTTTTTATTATTTTTATTATGAAAATGAAATGAAAAGTTCCCATTATAGGTCCATACTAATACTCATGATGAAAAACAAAAAATATCTTTTAAATATTGATTTCGTTGTATATTTAAATTGTTTTAAATTTATATTCATAATACTTTTTTTTAGGAAAAGCGATCCACTTAGTATGTGCATTGTGAATAATTGTATATTCACAGGAGATGACAATGAATTAGCCACTGCTGATGCTGTAGTCGTTCATATTCAACGAGGCATATTTCCGAAAGTTTCAAAAAGAAATCGAAAACAAAGATGGGTGTTTTTAAACGATGAATCTCCTTTAAATGCATTTTCTATGGCGAAATATGAACCAAACATATCAAATTTTGCAAATATTTTTAATTGGTCTATGACTTTTAGGTAAGTGCAATTTTTTAATTTTTACACATTTGCGGTAATAAACATAAGTTAATGGTAAATTATTCCGCTTGGTTTCTTTACGTCGATTTCATGTTAATTTAAAATGTAAAGAATTGAATTTGTAATCATCATTTAGTCAGACACGTTCTTATCGTGACACGGAACATGGTGTCGTCAGAGTTTGGGAACTAATTAAAATTATTTTAGCATTAGTATCTTTTAATTAACCAATTATCCATAGGGGATATGTGTTTTATAAATGTTTACTTTTACTTTGTTGCTTATCAATTAAATTTAAAAAATAATTGCCTTTAAACATGCAAAAACACGTTAGAGTTTATCATGTTGGAGTAAATGCTTAAATTATCTGGATTTAAATAGACTTCTAGTGTAGCTGATAAACCAGGGTGATAAACAAACGAAGAACACCCCTGAAAAAGTCTTTAAAGATAAGACAGTATTTATATTACCTTGTACAGACTTTCGGCGCCGCGTTGCATATCGCCACGTCAGATCTTGCAATACAAGCTTGTTTAAAGAGATAGCTTTTGATACTAATCAACTCGGTTTCTTTCTTTTTTTAAGAAAGAATTTTCATTTTACGTTAACATATTCGTAGGTATTCTTAAGGTAAAAACGATTTTGCTATTTCTTTTCAATTAATGTCTTTTTGATTACATGTTACGAATTAATAACTAGTTTCATAACATAATTATTTAATTGTATATTAACTAAAATGTAATAACTAATGTATGTTTATTGCATAAGTTAACAAACAACAAACTTAGTGAAAAGAAAGTAACAATTATGTCACAAAACTGATTTATTGACATTTCAGAAGTGATGCCGATGTGCCTGTTCCCTATGGTCGAACCGTACCTTTGAAAAAACCGATTAAGGATCGAGTGACGTACGAAAATGTGAAGTCACTTATTCCCTATTGGGAAAACAAACGCAGAGACGTTTTAGCATCGATTCTAATGTCTAATTGTGGAGTATCTCGAAGGATGGATTATTTAAGGCGACTTCAACAATATATGACTGTTGACGTTTTTGGAAAGTGTTCAAAAGATCACAGAGATAGGTAATAGTTTATTGAGCAATCTTAAAGAAATTAAATTGTTTTCTTTATATGAAATATATTAAATGATTTAGTTTAAGAAAATAATTCAATATTTTTTTTATTTAAGCATACTTAAAAATAATATTTAAATGAAATATGAAGTTTAAGAAATTATCAAAAAAACCTTTAAAATAATAATAATTGTTTTAGCTGTCCTGGGCACTTTAAATCAGACTGTAACGTCATGTCTGAATATTTATTTTATTTAGTCTTTGAGAACTCTGAGTGTGAGGATTACTTGACGGAAAAATCTTTTTATAATGCTTATAGCAAAGGTGCTATACCAGTGATTATGGGTCCTACAGTGACTAACTGTGAATTACTGTTACCACCAAATTCTTTTCTTCACATCGACAATTATGATAACTCTAAAGAACTAGCAAGCCATATGCTAGAAATAAGTAAAGATGAAGAGAGGCTTTTATCATATCATCGTTGGCGGAATGATTTTGAAGTGCACAATGAACATGGCTATTTTGGATCGAAGTCCTATCATTTGTGTAGAATATGTGAAGCTTTAAATTACAATGACAAAGCCGAAAAAGTTTATACTGAAGAGGATCTAAGGAAATTTTTTGATCCTCAGTTATCTTGCAGGTAGCCTCGATGTATGCTAAATAGTGTGTATAAAAATTTAATATATATTGAAATGATTCGCACTTGAAAATTACGTATGTGATAAATTAATTTTGTAATTTTGTGTGATGTCTGGTTTTAAGGTATTATTTATCGTAAAAAGTAGTTATTATGTTTTGCCTTTCGAAACTGGGTGGATCTTTTATGAGTGAGTAATATTGTAATTTTTTCTAATAAAATAAAAAACTTTAATTGATAATTCAGGCTCCTTCTTATTGTTTAATCTTAATTAAAATATTTGATATACAAATTATAACATTTATTGCTTAGCTTGATAAGTCTAAAAGAAAAGAATTATTATATTAATTATATTAATTGTTTGGTGGTAGGAGGTTCGTCCTCCGTCTGGCTCGCGACCACTATCATGTCAAAGACGAACCGCCAAATATCTTATGATGTGTTCCGGTTCGATGGCATGTAAGCCAGGTTTTTCCCTTTCCCACCCATCCTTTCCCCAAAATGTGGTGGTTCCGATAGCGGACTACTACATTATCCTCCCTTTCCATCTGTATCCTCTAGGTTGGCAACGCATTTAGTACATCTCTTGTGTAGATGTTCATGGGCGAAGGTAACCACTTACCATCAGGCGATCCTTCTGCTCGTTTGCCATCCGGTATCCATAAAAAAAAAAAAAATACTTGAAGGAGTGCAAAAAGATAGTATACAATAGAAATATTTACATTAAATTAATAAAATAAACGTAGTATACATATGATATATGTGTTTTGGCTACAATATGGGGTTCTTCAAAAGGGGAATAAATAGGTTTTTGAAGGGTCGGCAACGCGTAAGTGATGCCCCTGGTGTTGCAAGCGTCCATAGGCCACGGTAACCACTTACCATCAGGTGGGCCGTGTGCCTTGTTGCCACCGTCGTGGTATAAAAAAAAAAAATGTTACATATTTGCACAAAGTAACATATAAATTGTAATATAGATAAATGACTACTGTGCGTTACACTTTTGTTCAGAGTGACTTACACGTTGCTCTAGATATATTCATATTGCTGGTAATGCAGGTGGCTGCAAATGCTATTATCTTCTACATGCCTATAGAGTAGTCATTAATAGTAGACAGTTTAATTATTAGAACATCTACAACTTGTATGGGATTGAAGGGTAATAATACAATGTTCTGTGTTTAGCTGTCGACAGTTAATTTTATAGATTAATTTTCGATTAGTGGTATGGTTGGAAGCAGTCCTAATATACCAGAATATTTGTTATAAATAGCATTAATTAATTGACTTTAACTATTCTGGGAGATTTGTGTCAAAATGAATAGCTTTCTGTAATAACAGTAATACCAAGTTACAATTATATGTCTCCTAATCTAATTTACATTAATAACCTGTAATATATTATTTTTTTGTTAATGTTGTACGAAATTCAATCTATGAATTGCTAAGTTGTAAAAATCGAAAGGCGTAAAAATCATCCATTTTGTATAATATCCATCTAAATACTTATTTAGGTAGCCTGCTGTTAAAGCTGTCTTAATTGTCTATCTTTCTGTGCCCTATAGGATTAAGTTGTACGATAATCATTTTATGTGATTCGATTTTCCATTTTATAATATAAAACATAACAAGAAATTCAAATTGCTTTCTGAAATCTCGGATCAACAGCTATTCTTGTACTTTTTATGAAAAGAAAACGAAATTGGAAACAGATTAGATTTGAGAAATATAACTGAAATCCAATCGTGGCACGACAACAGCAAATGAAAAATGGTGCAATTGGGAAATTGAATTACGAAAAGCTACGATTTGAAATAGCGACAATTTGCTTGCTCGTTCGAAAATCTAAAGAATAACTGTCATATTCGTTTTTATCCTTACAGAGGGTTAATTCCTTAATTAATCATGAAGAGAGTTGTTGTAAAAAAAGATACATATGTCAAAAATATTATTAATTTTATATTATTTATGTTACGACTATTCTTCAGACTGGTTTGAAATTTGCAATTTTTGAATATCTACTAACACAGCTGGTCGTTTTATGGTTTCTGTCAAGGTCTTTTTTCAAGGTTATTTTTCTGCTTTACAGCTATTAATATTCGTATAGATGGTAAATTTATGACTAGAATTCATTTTAATTTTGACTATGTATATATATAAGTATTATAGGATATTTTTTTAATTGTTTTTATAGGTAAACAAAAAAGTTTATCATGCAATTCCAATTCACGTTAGTTCGTATTAATAGAATGAGCACATTTCCATACAACAAGAGTGATTCCGCTCAGAAAATTAGTATTCACGCTAATTTACTCTACTAATACTGTATTGCTAACATAAATGAATACAGTGATTAGAACTGTATGTGTATATGTATGTATATAAATTGAATATTATGTTTGTCGTAAAGAATTAAAATTATTACATTTTTCAAAAATGTTCCAATTCTATTTGATGCAATTGAATATTGACCCCTAATTACATGCAAGATGGATTTACGAGTAAAAGAACATAATTTGAATTTACCACCTTTTAAATTCTAGCGGTCAACATCGTACGCGCAATATACAGAAGAACATATTTAATTTATGATTTTTGATTTATGATTTGAGCTTTAATTTATGATTGAATGTAAATTGACTTTACACAGATCTACTTTACACCTATGTCGCTTTAACTTTAGAAACTAAAAAAAGTCATCAAAATTTTAGTAGAAAGCCTAACTAGATTTGCTTTAGATTTCTCTCTTATAATTTACAGCCCAAGCCTTAGCTCTTAGTGCCATAAATTCATTTGGTCGAGTGTTCGTGAGGGAGAATGAAGGGATGGAATCACTCACGCATGTTATGGGTTTCATTGTAGAGCATCTCAATCACTTTTATTCAATTACCTCAACTTATCGGATACATGTTCATCCTCCAATTCAACTTAATTGTCACCGGGTCTCACTGATGGAAAGCCTTTGTGTTGTTGATGGATCCACTGCTGACACTCAATAGCTCTCGCGGCTAATGGACTATATTGCGACGGTTATAGCACACCTGAGCTACCGATTCTTTATTGGACACTTTTTGAATTTTGTTTATGTGAAATAAAAAATTAAACTTTGTTGTAAACATGATGTTCTTATAAAACAGTCTGTAATTTCACATAGTGTGTGATGATCTTCCTAAGATAGACAAACATTGATAAAATTTGTTAATATGGATATAAAAGAGACAAATCTTTAAGGCAATATGTATGTGGCTGATAAAATATTGCTGAATCACTTATTAAGCTAATAAATGACTAGTGTTAAGAGACTCCGTTCCCCACTTTCCGCCGAATCCAGGCATTACGTGCTGAGTGGCGGACCTCAACGCCGCGCTTTGCCTTATTACTAAACCCAGGAAATGAAAATACTAAATTTTTATATTTCCTGGAGTGGGAATCGAACCCACAACCTGTCGCGTTTACAGTTGCACGCTTGTGCCTCTGCGCCACGGTAGGCGGATATTTTATAGTTTTAATTATATTATTATATTTAAATAAGTATAGTAAATATAATTGAAACGGTTTTGTTGAATGAAATCATTGTAAATATTTATACCAGTTCTAAACTATGCAATGAATCATATTAGATTTCTTACTAACATCGTGATCGTGTTAGTAACTCACAATTACTCACTTTCGTAATTCATTAGCGTTCAAATTCATTACTAAATATTACCGGTATTATTCTTTATTTCTATATTAAATACTAAGTTATGAAATATTATTATATTTATTAATTTACACTTATTTGCTTTAAGTATTCTTAAAGCATATACAAGTGCATATATATTTTTTAATTAATAAAATAGCTGCTACATACTAAGATTATTATAGTAGGTATATTTACTTGCCAATTCGGCGGAAAGTGGGGAACGGAATTGTTGACAGAGAATAGAGTGTCTTAACACTAGGTTGTCTGGCTCCTTCTGCCTAAACCCCCGTCCCCTCCCCCTCCGTTTTATGCGGGATACATATATATATATATATATATTTGTAAATAATTTATGATGTTTAGATTATGACTTGTGAGACTTATTTATTTTAGCAACCGATCCTATTATAACTCTTTAAAAGCAAAAGTTTATTTGAATTATAAATAACTATAATAATATATTAAGTTGGGTTTCCACGGCGTACTTTTTTGTCCCTAAGTATAACATAATATCCGAGGTGGTCAGAAAGCAACGTCTTAATATACATCCTTTCTCCGTGACCTTCGACTGGCACCACCGATACTGCTTTTAAGGGTTAACCGAGGTTTCCTCTTTCCTATTTATGCTCTCTCAACAAAATAATATCAGCTTTTATCATTTTAATCACTCATATTCTTAACTTTCTTAAGCTACTCAAACTGCATACTTTTTTAATGTTGGTTGGATCAGCTAACTCCGCAAAACGGACCAAGAGATTTTATTTGTACTGTGTTTATGTTTCTTTCATTCATCTTCTGTCATACCAATGTATCACTACCGTATAACAACGTATTATCCGGCGCTGTATTGTGGGATGCTATAACCAAAGTATACTAAATTTCTCACGTTGTATCAATGCAAATAATACTATTAAACCTGTTGACATGTACGCAATGAGCACTGCATCGTCTATGTACAATAAGCAATTGACCTTTAAGTTCCCACTTACACTCTTATGTCGTTTTGTTTCACTCAATGTAGACACTTATACAAATTCAACAACCAACGTGATCTGGTACGCTCTGGTATCTCTGTTTTGCTTCCGATTGATCGATTTTACAGTTTGTGTAGTATTAGTAGTTTGTATAGATACTGCATACATATATACATACATTTTTCTTTCTTATTAGATCTATTTTGTAATCAGACTGGAATAGATTTATCTATTTTCTTGTTTCTATTTACTTTGTCGTTGGTTAAACTCATTATCTCTAACCAACCGACACGCTTTATAAATACGACACACATGTGCATGATTTTATTTTATTTCGACAAAATGTTCTGTACAAAGGAGACTGTTCTCCATTATTTAAAATGTTTTTACCGAATATATCCACAGAAAGCTCATTGTTATTCAGCAAGCTTCATATCCGCACATATGTATGTTAATCTGACCCAAGAACATATAAGGTTACTACGATGTCGGGCCTCTACTGTTTCAGTTTGATAAAAGGCTAACAGAAATGTATACTGTCACACGTATGATAGAATCTTAATGCACTATAACATAATAACAAGATTGTTTGTAATATAAACTTCTTCGGAATATTTATATTCGCCATTTTTATATTCAGTTTACAGCTTTTTGAGGGAAGTCAGATTTATCTACCTACTAAAATATCACTCCTATCATATCTTAATATCTTCTTATCAAATACTTCATTTAATATTATGCGTAAGTTCCTATCTATAAATCGTGAGGCGTGGAATATTTAAAATATCCGTCATCGCTAACGGGAAATCCATGATTGTATAATAAATTCTCAGCGATTAATAAGACGTGATAATGGGTATGAAATATTCCCATTCACCTAAGACCAAATTCAGCGTCTAATTTAAGTCTTAAAATACCTCTGATTATAAAAATTAAAAATATTTAAACTAATAATATAATTACCATTGTTTTGCAAATTTATTTTACCTACTCCATTTCATGTGTTGCGTTAGATTTGGTCACAATCTGACTTGATATTCACATATATACCGCATTTTGTATGACAGCTGGAGTGAATGTAAACTTAATTCCAATTTCCATTCCAGTCTTTTCGCTCAGACTAGAAGCATGAAGTCATAAATTTGAGTTTTTTGTATAATATTTGTTCCTTTAAATAAAAACATTGAGATTGAAAAATATAAAGCTTTTTAAAAAATATAAAAATTGAATTCATATGTAAATAAATATTGCTGTTGTATGAAATTACAAATCTTGTGGCTCTTCTATTGTAGTTTAGGCGTTGACCTAAAATACTAACGAGATTGTTAGAACTTGCAACAAAAAAACCAGAACGGGGATTGTTACAGTATCTTTTTGCATTTCTAAGATTCTTTTTTAGACTCGGAAATTGTTGCAGTCTATTTATTCCTATACATTGATTTGCCAATTAATAAAATGATAGTTAAGGATATATGTTTACTCGTAAATGTTCAGTGCTTTTGAAATTTTAAAATGTAAATCACACACTTCTGAAAGAAAACATCATTAGATAACGTATAAAATAATATGTTTTTCATTTTCTAAGTGTGTGATTAACACTTTGAAACCATTTAATATATAGCATTCTCTTTTGCCAAACAATTGCTCTTAAATTGAAATAATCTTTGGGTAGCAGATTTATATTTTATATAACTGAGATGCTAACAACAAAAATAAGATGTAAGAAGCATACAAGAATTTCGACGCAGCCGGATATAGAACGCGTAGCTTAGCGGTTCCGTAACCACTTGGACGGTTTCCAAAAGGCACGGGTTCGAGACCCGCAGCGTTCAAATTTTTATACGTTTTCTAAATATGTTTAACATTCAGTGCCTTTAATATACGAGTAGATTCATACAGTATACCCGTTGATCGTTCCATGGTAGCGCAGTGCGATAGCCTTTGACTATAAATGTGATTGATCCTGGGCTTGATCCCATTTGGGGGAATGGTTACATATAAATTATTTTAATGTCACCACTATGTTTATATAAAGTTTTTTTTTTTTTTTTTTTTATGGAAAGGACAAGGCAAACGAGCGTTCGGGTCACCTGATGGTAAGTGATCCCCGCCGCCCACGGCCCCGTGTAACACCAGATGAGCTACAGGTGCGTTGCCGGCCTTTGAGGTGCGTAAAGTGCGGTGTTGTCTCAACACTCAACACGCAATGTCTCAATTTTTGGCGGAAAGTATAGGGCAAAGTGTCTTAACGCTAGGTTTTCTCTAACTACCCTACCATGTGGAAAAAAGCGTGAATCTGCTTTTTCTTTTTAATACTCGTCCACCGCTGATCCAATAATTTGATTACTTTACCGTTCTATGTTTTAGTGTACGAATTTCATTTAGTAGATTAACTTTGTATCTCTAACGTTTCAGCGTATGGATAACATTCGTAAAATGGATTTATTTTATTGATGACTGAATAAACAAATATTTGTTTTATGTCACTACACACATACTAAAATTTTTGCTTGATTTTCTCAATCAAGCGTATTGTATAAAACATTTTTTAAATTAAGTTCTTTCAATCTGTTTCAGTTTTTCATGGTCCCTACATATTGAGTTTTCCGGTTTTTATAACTAAATTGTATGTGACATATTTGTTAAAAATAGTATATTCTTTCTTTAATATTTAGATAAATATTTTTGTCAAATTTCTTTTAAGAATAGTGCCTATATGTATCATATATGCAAAGTTTATCATGCTTAAAAAATATTAGCAAGAGTTTCAATGTAAATAAAGGAAAGTGGAGTAATTAATATCTTTTTGTATTTCATAACAGAATTGTTAAATATATTTGTAGTATTTTTTAAAGATTACAATGAATAAGTGCAATTTATTTTTACTGATAACAGTATCACCCAACTGAGTAATGTAAGTAACTACTAACTTGTAAAGCTTTTGTCTTCGGACAAAGAAATACTTGAGCTAATCATTGCCGAATTTTATCGCTAAAGGTTGACCTAATTCGCCTAGGATAACAAAGAGATTAATTTTCTTAAAAGCATTAGTTAAAGTGACCAAAAGTAAAGGGTTATCATGAGAATTTATATCAACTTGGCTTTCACTTTTTATCTAAATTAAAACAATGGTTATATTACTGAATATACTCAGAGAATTGGAAATTTAAATAAATATAAAAAAAAATACCCGTTACTGTTTAAAGATACTGAAGAATAATAATATAATCGAATACTGCTGAAAATAATTTATATTAAGTAAATATGTATGTTATAAAAACGAAATCATGCAAATTTTATTATTTGCTCATTCATACTGGATAAATTTTAGTGTTTTTGTACAATGTTATTGTTCTATACAGATTAACAATGTATATTGTATTTATTAATATGCGAAGGATAAGCTTTAAATCCCTTTTATGGGAAAGGAACGCCGAAATCCGGTATTTTTACAATAACTTGATAGAAATACATTAAATTTATAAACATACTAGCTTTCCGCCCGCGGCTTCGCCCGCGTGTAATTCGGTTATATCGCGCGACATGGTAAGGAGTAACCTATGGTCTTTCCCAAGGTCTAGACTATTTGTCTAAATTGATTAAGTGGTTTAGGTGAGAAAGTTATAAAGAGTTGAAAAATCTTTCTTGATTTTGTTTGACAATACGGAACTTCCATACAAACTTCCATTCCCTATACCTCTTCTACCATTTTTTTCGCGATAAAAAGTATCCTATGTCCTTTCTCAAGTTTAGTTCTATCATCATACCGAATTTCATCAAAATTGGTTCAGTGGCGTAACAGACAGACAGACAGACAGACAGAGTTACTTTCGCACTTATAATATTCGTAAGGATTATATACTATCATATCTGCGTGTAGCGTGTGTAAACACGTAAACTTTGTCATGTCAGTCAATTTGTTAACAGGTAACGCATGTTTTAACGCGTCAATGGAACCTCTAGTATGTTAAATAGTAAAAAATCGTGATTATTCAGAATAAAAAAAATCTGTGTACAAAATATATAGATTATAATTCAATTAATATGTAAGAAATATGTTTTTCTTTTCATTTTATCATATTTCTTTTTTTTTTTTTAACTTCATGCTGTATCCCGCACATAGCGGGGTAGGCAGAGGGGACCAGAGAACCTAGTGTTAAGACACTCCATTCTCTTTCAACATTCATTTTATCATTTTAAATTTTAAAATTTACCGTGTAATATTTAAGAAGCTTATGAAAGAAATGTGATGTTTTCCTAGACAAAGAAGAAAAATAGACTATGCGTGTATGAAGTTATTATATGGAAAATATTTACAAAGATACTTACTTAAGATACTTAGGATAAAAGATACATAAGATGTTTTTATATTTTAAAAGACATTTGTAATTTAAAACATTGAATGACTACGCCGAGCACGTAGTTGATTGCGCTATGGAAACTCAACACTTTACAATGACCGTAAACCTTTTTATTGCCTTTGAAAGTAGTCTCGAGAGATTTTTGGAGAAAAGTAATATTTGTTATGATATGATAAATGTTGTTACGTTATTATTTAAAGATTATTTTCTATTGTTGTTAATACAATTTGATGAATTATAAATTAATGTTGGCATATAATTTAAATTATATTAAATTTTTCTTATCAAAGATTTAGAGACCTGTCGTGGCGCAGAGGCACAAGCGTGCGACTGCAAATGCTTCCCACTTCAGAAAAAGGAAATATTAAATTATATTTAGTATTTTCATTTCCTCGCTCTGGTAACAAGGCAACGCGCAGCGTTGAGTTTCGCTACTCGGCACGCAATGCCTCAATTCAGCGGAAAGTGTGGAATGGAAATGTTATGATTCTCTGGTTACCTCTGTCTACCCTGCTATGTGCGGGATACAGCGTGAAAGAAAAAATAAAAAAAATATTATATCATCTGCTTATTCAGTCTGGAGGTTGTTATAAATTTAAAAATGATCACATATCTTGCCATATATGAACCAAATAGAGCGATTTGTTTGGTACACATTTTCAAACCAGACATGAAATTAAGACTATATTTAAACTATGTTAATAAACGAATGTAAATATATTACTGAAATACGTACACTATATATTTTTGCTTAATATATATATATATATATATATATAAGTATATTAAGCAAAAAGAAATATTATATGTTGTGATAGCATTACGATACCCAGAAAGGGTCTATTAGTATTAAAAATATGAACACAAGAGCAACACTAACAGAGTTGACTTAATCCGTTTAAGGAGCGCCAGCTACTAAGCTACGGAAAACTTCCCTTCCAATTACGTTACTACGAAGGAGTTAATTGTTTTAAGAAATACACGTCAGCTCATAAAAGGCTTAAGGAGCTCAGTTAAATTAAGCCGTATTAAGAGCTTGAGTCGTTACTCAGTTTGTTATTTTAGTGTACATTTTGTGAATAGGCTTTTATTTTAGATGGCAACACTTATAATATAAAATATTACAGATAGAAAGGAGAACGAAAATGTTAAAAGATAACGAAAACCTGTCTTAACACTAGGTTCTTTGGTTCCCTCTGCCTACCCTGCTTTGTGCGGGATACAGCGTTAAGCTAAATAGATACATAGATACAGGATTTTAAAAAATAGAAAAAATATTAGAGTTTGTAACCCAAATTCGTGACATGGCGATTAAAGTCAGAGCGTCTCGTCTGTGCGTGTCTGTAATTGAGGAAAAAATATTTAACACCAAGTCAGTGTTTCCCAAAAATTGCTCTGCCATAAACCCGTAATTTTAATACTGCCCTCACGTGGCCACTACTTAAAATAATATAGACATTAGACAAAATAATATACATTTATTAATAGTAAAGCTCACTGTTTACGAATATTTAAAATGCAATCTATCAATAGTAGGTATTGTTTTTAACCCGGAGTGGTGCGACCCGGTATTTTATTTTGGTAGCCCGGTTTCGATTCGCGAAACGTTACAATAAGTTCTTTCTCTATAACCTACTCAAAGAAAGATGCGTGAAAAATTAAAATAAACATAATAATTAATTCAAATAAATCGAAAACTAGTCGTCAGATCTTAGTTAATTTAAACCACATCAGAAACACTGGTTATTGTATAAAAAAAAATGATTAAAATTGGTTCACTCAGTAGAGTAACGCGGTAACCTCCTCTTTTTTTGGAAGTCTGTTAAAATATATAAATATTACAGATTATTACATATGAATGGAATTATCATTTTTTTATCATCGAACGAAGTTAATAATACATACATACATAGCTTCACGCTGTATCCCGCATATAGCAGGGTAGACAGAGGGAACCTAGTTAAGACACTCCATTCCCCATTTTCTGGCGAATTGAGGCATTGCGTGCTGAGTGACGGAACTCAACACCACGCTTTGCCTTGTTACCAAACCAAGAAAAAAAAACCATTTCCTGGAGTGGGAATCGAACCCACAACCTGTCGCGTTTACAGCCACACGCTTGTACATCTTCGCCACGACAGGCGTTATGCGTAAGGCGTAGGAAGCTAATAATAATAAAATATAATTGTTATTTTCAAAACATACGCGCATTTTAAGAATGAAAATGTAAAGATAAGATATTATCAAATCTTTTAGAAAATTGACGAAACGACAAAGTTTTAAATGTACATATACCTTTGTATGTAACTAATATGTTATTCAAATTAATTTTCGTCTAAATGGTACATCCGTCGTATTTAACGATCAATTTGCTTTCGCCCCCGTGTTTTCAACATTACATATCAATATCGCTCTGAGGCAGAACACGACATTAAAGGGCCATTCGTAGAAACTTTAGCGAGTTCTAAGCTTGTGCGTATTTGTTGAAGCGATTTACGAAATTACCAAAGTAGGATACCTGATGTATAACTTGTTATGATGGATAAAGTTCGAGATGTCGTTGTGACAGTCAATTGTTTGGGTGAAATATTTTTTGATCTCAGTTTACTTTTTGATATTTTTTTTTTTTGCACACTTTTCCTTAATTCTTTAAGAAAATTTTTCGTAGGGGACAATACTTTATGATTAGGACTTCAAATTGTAGTCGAAGCATTTCATCATCATAAATATAATTTGTGTTTGAACTATTTTGTTCTAAAACTCACTATTTAGCCAAAATCCTTTGCTTATGAATCTTAACTTTGAAAAAATTTTGACCGATATGGTATCGATGAAGACTTCATATTTCATTCAAAGTGCTCATAATAAGTAAGTGTGCCAAGTTCTGCGTCCGTAACTCTACTTCTTGCTTTAGTGTGGAAGATAGCGATCGAATTTTGATTAAGTAAGTCTGTGAAGAATATATAGTAATAAATATTTATAAAATAATAAAAAGTTTACCTTTGACCTTTAGGAACATTTATTTTACTATATTTAACAGTATCTATAATAATTTGTGTTAAGTATCGTAGCTGAACTTAAAGACGTTCTCTGGTCATTGAAATTCAGAAAGCCGCGAATCGTTCATATATGTGTTTTAATGAGACCTAAAGCTTTGTGTTAATCTTTGGGTAAAATAGTTTGTCTAAAGTCATATTTTGCATATACATACACAGATTAGAAAAACATATAACAACAGTGAACGGATATCGAACCCACAATCGCATGACGGCATAAGATAAGTACCTATAGTAGCTATATTAAAGACATATGAGTGACAACATCCAACACTTTTCACCAATATATTATAAAGTTATTTTTCCCAAGCATAATATATATGATATACTTTAATTTGACGGCCATTAAAGGAAAGGTCATCTGTAGGAGGATTAAATAACAGTTTTTTCCTCTTACAATTTGTTATATCAGAAACCCCTCAATAGTGCGTCATCTGTTTCTATTGAATATGTATCAAAGTCAATCATGTAAGAGATATTGAATATCTGCTTATTACGAATGATGGTATATTTGCATACGAATAATTTGATCGCATTCGAATTTGTAGCTGTATATGTAATGTGTGCAATAATTGACTATACATTTCTAAACCATGTATTAAGAATTTTGTATCGTCAAGTCATAGATTTTTTACATACATATATATACATAGCTTCACGCTGTATCCTGCATATACCAGGGTAGGCAGAGAGAACCTAGTGTTGAGACACTCCGTTCCCCACTATAAAAAAACATATATTTATAGATTTTTTCAAACTTATATTAACTTTTTATAAAGACAAATTATTCTTATAATAATTTGTAATAAATTTATTGTATATCTACACTAATAATTAAACTTTAATATTTTATATATTTTCGTTCGTTTACGCGAGCTTTGCATGAAATTACGATCACAGGGATTCCGCAACAATTATGTTTGTAAATCTTCCAATCAAGTCGCCTTTAAAGCTTACCATCCTCGGTGTGTGCAAAAGCAGTCTCTTTTTAAAGGAAATTGATACTGAATTTGCTTCACACTTTCATGCACCGGTCACAGAGTAATATATAAGCTAGTAATTAGTATTCGTAGCTGTCAACATTTTGAATTTCGACGAATATATTGAGCAAGCTTCCGATGGACGTTATTCGGGTACACATAAATGTCATATTAGGCAAATATTACTTGTCTTTGTATTTTTTGTTTTTTATTAATGAATATACTTCATTAGGTTCTTTTTTCTCAGTATTTTATATTTTTAAATATCATTTGTATTAAAATTTATATAATGTTACTTTTTATAGCAAATAAAGATTTATATATCCAAAAAAGGACTAAATTTTGTGAATGTTTTGAATTCTACTAAAATAATAAATTTAACTCCTATTTCTACAAGCAGACAGTACTTCTGAAACATTTAGAGCCGATTGTAGATTTGTAGGATCAATGTTTATTACAGTTACAAATCGATTTTATTCCTTAGCCATTGCATATTTTAAATTACAATTCATTAATTATTGACTTCTAAAACACATAAATCACAAGTATCATAACTGGAGGCAACAAGCAGAAAAGGTACGCTCGTCTCCCGTAGAGTTATTACTGTCATTTATTTCTTCCAAAAATGGAACCGTTATATTCACTCCAGTTTCTCTAGCAAAAATATAATTAATGTGGGGCTGTTTGTAATCAGAGGCCTAAGTAGAAGAATAGGGCGGTAGATGCTTACTTGTTATTATTTTGTCTAACCCATTTATTTTCGTGTAGATGAAATCGTTTGTATACTCAGAACAGTTGGTGGAAATTGGCTGTTACGCGAACATTGGTCTATTTGGTAGCTATATTATTTTCATTGTGTATAATTTATTGCATGTTGTTTTCCGTATTACTCCAATATATATTTATGAAATATTTAGAAACGTATAATATTTTAGGTTTTTTCGTTTCTAACCTAACCAAATTTTAAACATAGATTTTGATTTTGAATGTCAAAATATATTTAAATGCAAATATATAAATACTTAACGAAGTTGAACTAATTTCAATCTTGATATAGGCATTATTAGAGAAATCATGATGCACGATATGATATTATTTTTAACTTAATTGGATTTAAATTTTAAGCAATAATATTTTTGTTAAGAGTAAGTGAGAGTTATACTAAAATAAAACAAATGTTTACATTTTCAAAGTTTTCGTTCGTCCGTCTGTGTGTTAATCGATTAATTAGTTCATGTTAATTTTAAGAACTGGGATATGTTAAGAATAAATAGACCTCTTATTATAATTCATAGCATATTACGTTTTATAACTATGAATAACAAAGTAAGTAAAAGTAGAATAATTATTTTTATTTTATTTCATATGTAATCCAGTTCCTTGCAGGAAAACGGATTAGACGTGGGAAAAATTTTAGACTAGGTACAACTCAATTTCCACACGACAACGGTAAATGAAAAATGGCGCTCGGGAAATTCAATTACGAATATCTACAAATCTACATATTCTTTTTTAATATTTGTTTTTCGTTTGTTCACAATAAATTGCATCTTACTATTTTATATTATTTTTGTTTTTCTATTTGCTTCTATTTTCAGGTTTTTTTTAACAATAAAGAAAGCTTGATCGCTAAAAATGTATTCGAGTTAATAACATTTATCCAAGTATTGGTATCATTTCCTTTTACATACTAAATAACTGGAACACTTTAGATCAGCCATGTCTTCACATTCCCTTATACGTCGTAGCTACATTGCTTTCCAAATATTAGTTTTATCGATAATAAAGTATGTCTTGTTTTTAAAGTAGTTTAAAACTATTATATACTATTTTTTTAAATTAAATATTTTGAAAATGTGACAACCACTTGAAAAAACTTTTTCAAATTGTGTATATTTAAATATTCTATTATACTTAATCTTGAAACAGATATAATAATAAAATATTTTAAAGTTTGGCTATAGACTAGAATCGTAAAAAGGACATATGCATATATTCATTTCGCGTACACTAAGGGGATTGACATACGAGCTGGCAGTTAGAAGTGATGAACCCCCGGGGATAAGTGATTGCTAGTACTATGGTAGTCCATCTCCGTATAACTGTTCAGTTTTAGAATATTAGTTAGCTATATTTTACACCTACGAGCTGTAAAAATATTTAGACTCATAGACAGACAGCCCGACTGTAAGACAAGTATTGAATTAAACCCCATTCAATTCATCAATAATGTTAAGAAGGACTCAATTCAGGTACCTCTACAGGCCTATCTGTGACCACGGACTACTGTAAAATGTTCGAAACGTCGGATTTCCCAAAATGTATTTTCGAATACTAAAATAAGGTTTAAATAGTTTCATTTAATATGTGTAATAACCGCGAAAATAAAGAGCTCATTATGGGACTCAATTCTTTTTCACATTCCAAATGTCTTGTCCTCCACACTTAAGTCTACCTCAAAACCGATATTGTTAAATATCATGATTATGGCAGTAGTATTTTACTACTAGTATATTAATGTAGGTAAATAAAAAATGACTATTTAAATTAAATAATAATAATTCCTCTTAAGCCTCTCTTAGCAATTACATACCTATAGATCACTATATTCTTATTCTAAGTCTAGTTAAGTAACATACAAAAAGATAAAAGACATCAACTCGTGTCTTTAGTGAATAAAGAAAATCCATTATTTATAGTCTTCTGTGTCCTATTGCAAGTGAATCAGAATCAAAAAAGTACGGATTACGTTATTCTATATCTTTAATTTATTAGGTTCCCTTCTCATATCCTACAATCTAGGTAGAGCTTGACAGGTGACTCTAAAAGGAAGATTCTAACGTTTTAAAACATTGTACTTTTACTCATTATACAAAGAGCACTTTTACTGATGTCGATATCGAATAAAAAAAGTTTTAAAATGACTTAGGATCGTTATAAGTGTACGTTATAACGTTACATCACAGTAGAGAAAATTTGAACATGACTTTAACGCCACACTTTGGCGAATCTGATCAGGGAAAGTAAATGTGTAGATTTTAAGCCAGTATCTCTATATTGACGTTAAAATGAAATTCAAAAATAAGATAGACTCATAAATAATAATCATTTTCCTAATAAAATATAGTGGGATCTGATAGACATAATTTTTAAGCAACCATGAAAAAGAAATAAATAACAAGAAAAAACTACTTCAAAAAAATTACAATTGAAATCCAACATAACGAAGCTAGCAAAATGAACAGTTTTGGATAGTTTGAGTGCAGTTGTGGTTCTGAATGGTCCCAATTACCAATGCCTTTGTCGTTAGTTTAATGAACTAAAACTGTATAAAATTTCTCTTATTCCAACATCCGATTTGGATTAAAATACAGTGGCTTTAATGAAGCCGTAACAAAATGCCCTTTAGAGAATTCTGTTGCGACTCTTTTCAATTAAAAACCGCATTCGGTAAGCACCCGTATAAAAGATGTTCTTAAACCAGTTGTTAATGAACTTTTTATTTATATTTGTGGGATATTTGCGAAGAAATGAAGTAGAAATGAGAATAATTGCAATAGCATAGAATTGTTATTTTTACATACATTCTTTTATTCACTCATCTCTCGGAGGAAAAGCAATAGCGTGTAGGCAAAAAGAAGATACCTATATGTCTCTCCACTGTTGTCTTTTGTCCTTCTAGAAATACTGTACTTCATGTCAGAAGAAAGAGTTCAACGCTGCCGTTTGTCAAACTAAATTGTACAAATTTGTGTAAATTTAATACAAATGACAAGTTAGTAATTTAAATTTTTGCATATTTTTCATATATTGTCTGATAGATATATAAAATCTAGTTATATGTCACTTTATTTTCACCACTTTATCGTCCATTGGCAGATGAGATGAGTGGTGAAACTATAAGTATACTGCACTTAATTCAACTAGTTTTAATAAATGCCTATACTATAAATATTGTATGTTGTTATAAATATTCCCCCTAGTTTGATTTGAATTGGCACATTCTAACTATGTTACGATACCATTAGTCTTTAGTTGTAGTAGCTATAACAAATTATTTCTATAACCGTAGCTTAACTTGGGTGAGATATGTCAGGATTAATGTAACATTTCCTGAATCATAAATGGATTAAACTAAGCCTTTTGTAATTGGTATATGCCACACAATTAGTTAGCTTCTCTGTTATTTATTAGAGAGTGGCGTTTCCATCGTTGAACCTTTACTTAAACAAATCATAACGGTTTATCAGATTTTAATATAAACAGATAAGAGTAAAACACAAATATGATATTTATGAATGTTGTACTCAATAGGCGACCATATATAACTAAATTACTATTATGTGATATTTTGTTTCGTTGTAACAATTTGAAAGTTGAAATTATGAAAGAATATGATTTATTTCCTTGTATGTTTTTTTTAGATTCACGCTGTATCTCGCATGTAGCAGGGTAGGCAGACGGAACCAGAAAATCTAGTGCTAAGACACTCCGTTCTCTTAATATATCTGTTTCCCACTTTCCGAATTAAGACATTGCGTTACGGAACTTAACGCCGCGCTTTGCCTTGATACCAGAAGATAGAAGGAGGATTAAAATGTTAAATATTAATTAATATAAATATTTAATAATTTCATTCGCTGCAGTGGGAATCGAACCCATAATTTATCGTTTTTACAGTTGCACGCTTGTGCCTCTGCGCCACGACTGGCCTGTATATTTTATCTGTATTTCCTTGTTGCTTTAAATATTAAAAAAATCTTTTAATAAGATCTTAAAATTTGAGATGACTGGCTCGCTTATTCATTAGTAATTTGTAATCGTATATGCGCGTTTATAAGTTGGTTGAACACCATATTACAAGTTGCGGTATTTTGGGCGCTATTAGGGTCTTATGCAAGTATTTATTTTTAGTATACATACATTTTATGAACTGAAAATAGAAAGGGTAAAAGCTATTTATAATAATTTTAATGAGAAAGTTAGTATTCCCGGTAATTTACTTTGTTAATCGGCTTGCGCTTAGATAGTAAAAGCCTGCATAGGCGAATGTGTATCTGCAATGCAAATGCTTTTCATACGCTTGCAGATTTGTACGGTTGGTACAGAATGTGCGATAATTAAGTCCTAAAATAATATATAGATAATTTCACTGGCTGTAATAATAAATTTATCTATTTAGTGTTATGTAGTATTTTATTTTAGTTTATTTTGTTTTTTCTTATAGTTAGTTTCATGTTCAGAATTTATATATTTCTAAATATATGTTATCGGAAATATATGAAACGTAGGAATTGTGTACAATAGATATTAAGCTTAACTAAAATGTTACAGTATTAAATATTGAATATAAGTCTCTAGTCTAGTACAACTAAATCGTATTTTTTGTTGAATTTTAGGTCGAAAGGGTGAAGGAAACAGTTCTTGATGTTATTATAACGGCATACCTCCAAGTTTTGCTTAATGCACAGTAGTGCTAAGTATAGTTTGAACCTATGAAATAACGTTCATATTCGATGGTTTCCCCTGTGAGGGGAGGGTTAGAATACAATTCCCCTCCGCGGCTTGGTAGCGTCTTGTAAGAGGCGGGTATCCCAGTAGTTAGGTGGAAAGAGGTTCGTCCTCCGACTGGCTCACGTTACTCCTCCTCAACCTGGTGTTGTAGATATCCATGGGCGAAGAACCGCTTGCCATCAGGTAGTCTTTATGCTCGTTTGCCATCCTCCATCAATAAAAAAAAAAGTAATATTCTAAGGTCAATAAAAAATATTTTAAAATTTAAAATATGTAAATAGTCGCCAAAACTAATAAAATTCAGATCTGGACGCATAGGACTGGTAAATAGCAAAAGATTGCACATATTCATATGCTGGTATAAAAAGCATGATTCGCGTTAAATTTAAAGGTCCCGCGATGCTACGACGGAATGGTTAAATAAAAATATTACTACTTTTGTTAATATGAGGGATATAATTTTATATTATTATTTGTTACTTCTAGTATTTTTTTATTTTTTATTTTAGGTCATATTTCAGAACTTGTTTTATTTCCCTCACTTTAATTTATTAAGGGAATATATTAATTTTAATCTTTCCAAACTATTTATAGTTCCAGAAGTGAACGCGTGTCATTCCTAATCGTTTTGCAATCTCTTTTAAAACTTAAATTTGAATAATAGGTACTGAATAATCCTCTATAGGGATATGTTATGTGGCTGTGGGTAATCAAGAATCTTGTATGTCTTAACTTAGCAATACTAAAGACCACAATGATATTAATGTGAACTGCAACTTGATCTTCTAAAGCCGCTAACTTACGAACTTCGCTTAAACTTAGATTAAAATGTAAGAGTAATATTACCACATTATTTACATGTGAGTTACGCCATTCTCTCATATAAAATCGATAATACTCGTGTTCTGTTACCATTACGTGGTTATTTATTGGTTAAAACTTTTCGTCGAATAGAGGCATTACGTACTGAGTTGCGAAACTGAACGCCGCGCTTTGTTTTGTTACCAGAGATAGGAAATGAAAATACTAAATATTATTTATTATTTTCATTTCCTGGAGTGGGAATCGAACTTACAACCAGTCACGCTTAGAATGACGTTCATAGCTGCATACTTGTGTCTCTGTATAGGCCTCAAGTGTGGACCGGAAATGTTACAAGAGAACGAAGTGTTTTAAAACCAAGTTTCTTTGGTTTCCTTTGTCTACCCTGCTATCTGTGGGATTAAGTGAGAAGCTAATAAAAATACACCCAGAAATACTAAAATTATAATACACATTTGCTAATTACAATTGTTTTCTTTTTACTGTATTTGACATTTGTGCGGCTGAAGTTAATTGCTATATTTGTTTCGACACGTCAAAAGCCAAGTACCTACCAGCTAAATTTTGCCACAATTGATTAATGTGTTGCGGTATTGAAAGGTAAGGAACTCGAACATTTTCACCGTGTTATGTAATAAATTACACACGAAAATTTTGTTTGTGTTTTATTATATTTGTTTTTATGAACATATTAATATGTGGCGATATATTAGTATTATATTTCTTTAAATTATATATATAAGAAATACTTATTCGTCGTATAAATATACATAAATATATTAATCGACAGGAAATATCACTTCACTACAACACCGGTCAAATGACCGCTTTTGAAAATTTTAAAGAAATAGGTAAATTAGTGGTGTTTACCTTCCTTAGAACTTACTACGCGACTTTTGCTACTTCGAAACAGTTATATAATGATGAATTTGTAGCAAGTGAACTTTTTTTCAAAAGCAATTCTTTAACTTTGGTAAATTTTGTATTAACGTAAAAACATTTTACATATATATAAACTTGCATAGCTTAACATTGAGTAATTATCAAAAATAAAACAGTTGTTTAAATTAGGCAAAATTATTTAATTAAATATTTTACGCTTTAAAAACGTAATTGAATCAAATTGAAAAACTACAAAATTTAAAGTTTTTAACGAGTGGTAGATACTCTATCAGATAACTTTATTACTATTCAGCGGTTTCAGTAATTGGTAGAGACTGATGAGTTGCTCAAAATTTTGCTCTCCAATACTTATTAGTTATTTCACTTTAAAATTAATTATATGTACTCGATGTATATTTTTATAACAAATTTATAATGTTTATTAAACATTGGTGTTAACTAATAATAAAAATAACTTTTTTTTTATGGATAACGGATGGCAAATGAGCAGAAGGATCACCTGATAGAAAGTGGTTATCTTCGCCCATCAACATCTACACCACCAGACATGTTGTAGATGCGTTGCCAACCTAGAGGATACAGATGAAAGGGGAGGATAATGTAGTAGTCCGCTATCGGAACCACCACATTTTAGGGGAAAGGATGGGTTGGAAAGAGGAAAGTCTGGCTTACATGCCATCGAACCGGAACACATCATAAGATATTTAGCGGTTCGTCTTTGACATGATAGTGGTCGCGAGCCAGACGGAGGACGAACCTCCTACCACCAAACGAATAATTTACTATATCTTAAACTTATAATTTAAGATATATTAAAATGTAAATTATTTCAGTTACGGTCACGGTGCGTTATACTACGACAGCTACGTCTGTAGCTACGTTCTAACATGATTATGTCATGTCAACGTCCGAATTTGCTTCGATTCTATAAATCTTTCTGATAAAAAAAAAAATAATTTGTTTGTTTTATAACATATTTTAAGGGCATATAATAAATAGAGCAATACAAAAATTATTTACAAAACATTATAGGTGGTTAAATGTGAACCTATACCTTTTAAAATTGTACATTCTTATCGAGCCAAAACATAGAATAAAATATAAGACATAGCTTAACACTGTAACCCGCATATAGCAGGGCAGGCAGAGGGAGCCTAGTGTTAAGTCACTCCCCACTTTATATAAAATATAAGACGATATGTTTTATTCAATGTCGAAATTCAATTCCTAATAAGTAATTGTATATTTTCCAAAGCCATTGCCTACATAATATATTAAGCAAGTAAGCAGAACTTATAACAAAATCAAGCAATACTACTAGTATTGCACTTCTCTTATAACACTGGCTTTATTAACAATAACTTCAACACTTATTCACTATTACTTATTGTTACCACTTTGTAAAGCCATCAAGATCCCAGTGAATAAATGTATTTATTCATCCATCAAGATCCCAGTGAATAATGTATTATCTATCTGAAACAGTGATCCCAGTGAATAAATGTATTTATTCACTGGGATCTTGATGCCATTTCATAGTAAAGGTAAACTATATCTTCTACTACGATATTCATGGTTTTATATAAACACAGCCCTTACTCAAATTAACTTAGTTATTATGATACTACCTTCAAAAACTTAACATTAGAGCAGTTAATTATGTTCCTGTTTTAAAAACTATTAATACTTATAAAGTATTTAACATATAAAGTTATTTATAATTTCTATTTTTAATTTAACATGAACATTTTCTACCTTAATAAAAGTATTTGATTTAATTTTTGCAACTTACAATTTGTAATAGTATCAAATCCATTGTTAATCTATTCAAAATGGGCATTTCAGATAAATGTAATTAAATATTCCTCTCAGGTATTATTAATAACTTATTTGTTTTTATGTTATAATCAATACTACCGCTAACATGCTACTCATAAAAGTTTCAATTACAAATATGTTAGTATATTATTGAATAAACGATAATTGAAAATGTTTGTGTCGTGCAATCAATGCAAAAAAAAAATAATAATGAAAAATATATAAAAAACAATAAAGCTAACTAAATAAAAAGGATATTTTGCAAGTTCCACGAGTACACTTGTTAATTCTATGACTGTACAGATGAGGGGAAAAAAAAACGTGTACAAATGTATATTTGAGAATGAAGTTGAAATTTTGATTGGCGTTTCAATTAGTGCAAGTTTCACATACCGTTGACTGGGTAGCATCAATTAACGAACAGTGCCGTATGTGACGTTTATCTCACAATGGTGTCTGCCTCGTTTTTATGCGGCGGAATAACTGAGTAAATGAACGGAACCGCTGAATAAAAACACTCAGCAATATCAACAGCTTTAGTAAGCCGGAGTGAAAAATAAGGTTTTAATTGATAATAAACATTTTTTGCTTATTCACAGTAAGGGATTTAATTTTTACGTTTAAATAGTGACGAAGCTCTGAAAGAGTGAAATGAAAGCATAATATTTGTAGATGAATAAAAGACTGAGCTATTTTAGCCGTCTCGCTAGAAAAACTATTCTATTCATATGAACATTACTTTATAATGAAAAGAATAGTTTTTCTTTTATAACTTAAACATGGTAAATATAAATTAAATTTATAAAAAATGTATTTTTTTATAAATTTATGTACATCAAATTACGTAAATTAATGAAAATCGGAATAACATACATAGTTATAATAAATCATTTTTAATGCGTGGACCATTTTATGCTGATCAAACCTCTAACTTGAGGAAACGTTTATATTTTAAATTTCATTTCTAGGATTTGTTGAATAAATTAGTCTTAACGTTAAAAAAAATAAAGAAAAGAATAGAAATGCAATAACAAAGGTATTTTAGTCTGCAATCTAATAGTAGATACGATAAAAGACTCTTTTTCATAATGTGTATTTGTTGAGTATAAAATGAATTAAAGAATGAAGCTAGTGAGTTATAACTTTTAAATTAATGAAATTAGTATTTAATAATAAAAGCTTTGTCATCTCTTAACTATTTAATTACCTTTTTTCCGCAAATAATTGAAATCGAAACTTATACAGTAGTAGTCTTTGGTACAGTAGAATAATTTCTTTTTTTTTATAATTTTAATGACATTGCATAGGCTTAGATTGAAGTAGTTGCGACAGTAAATATAGAATGTAGAATTTGTAATAAAATAGACGTACCAGCTTTTTTGAATTTGTCAAAATATTTGTTCATCTAATGTAAAAGCCATCCACTGAGACAGTGCCTGACCGTTGTGGGTTGATAGGACGAGTTACCACTTAAAACAATATCTTGAATTTGGTTGGTACAATTTTAGATCATTGTAAGTGGGGGCTGGAAACATAATAAAATTAAAATATCGTCAAACAGTCAAGCATAACAATCACTATATGCATTTTATTTTTACATGAATGAACGATATGTATATTATTTACGATATAATATTGACAAAATTAATATAAGCCACGTCAAAATATTGTGATCCTTGAAGGGCTATCAAATTAACATTGTCGATTTTGATGTTTACAGCTAAATAAACCTTTGTAGGAGCTTTTAGCGAAAATTTTGATACTATTAAATTACATCACATTGTTAAGCTTTTAAAACATAAGTTTACTAAAATTTATATATCCATTATTAGATTTTCTCAATTGAATTACAACAAAACTAATATTACCTACTTATTATTAATAAATTACTTATTATTAATAAATCAAAGGTGAGATAAATCAAAGTCATTAAATACTTACTTTTTTAGACGCCTGTAGTGGCGTAGAGGCACATGCGTGTGACTGTAAACGCGACAGGTTGTGGGTTCGATTCCCACTCCAGGAAATACAAAAAAAGTTTAGTATTTTCATTTCCTGGGTTTGGTAACAAGGCAAAGCGCGACGTTGAGTTCTGCCACTCAGCGCGCAATGCTTCAATTCGGGGGCAAGTGGGCAACGGAGTGTTTTAACACTAGGAACCTAAACCTAAACCTGAGAAGGTTCCCTCTGTCTATCGTAAAAAATATATATATACTTACACATTAGTCATATATTTACTGCTTTGTAAGGGTTTTATTTGAATCTAAGGGGGCCAATATAAACGAAACCAATAATAGAAAATCAATTAAACCGAATACGCACGTAGAACTTGAACATTTTATTAGACGCCTTTGATGGCAAAGAGACGATTGAAAGCCCTTCAGACTAATCAGCTTAGCAGCAAAAGCTTCTACTTACAGTTTCACTTTCACGACATATTTGTTTATATCAGTCATTGATATATTATTGCTTTTATAATAAAATTAAAGAAAATTAATTTATATACTAAACATATATGAATTTTATGAAGATATGCGATAGTTGTGAGCTTATTACCTAACCTAACCTAACTTGACGCTTTGTGTCTAGTGGGGTAGTCAGAGAGAACGGAGCGCCAAACGCTACGGTCCCTGCATACCTCTATCGCCTCGTCCACAGTCATTACCTCTTCATACACGCTCTCCGGGGGGTCCTCAAGCTTTTTATGTGACCTTTCTCTAGTATCATTGATACTGTGTTCTCGAAGGTAAACCGATGTCTCCCCCAACCTCCCTTGTCTTGTCTTGTGAGTTCATATTCAATTTATTACACTGGTCTGGAAATCAATTCATGAGTTCCGTCACTCAAGGACTAAAGGATCTTAAAAAACCGCGCTGTTATAAAAAAATCCAGTAAACAATAAAAAATAAATAATAATATACTTATCAAGGACCGATGACAATGCGATACTATGAAAAACAAAAAAAGAACTAATAACATAAGTATCTATAAACATTAAGCACCCCATGTTTATAATAAAATATATTTTTTATATTTTAGTAAAATTTAAAAAAATAGGTATTTTTTATTTATTTTTTATTAAGAATTATACTTCGCTATGTAAGTCACTGTTCATGTTATTATTTTTTTTTTTTAACTTCACGTTGTATCCCGCATATAGCAGGGTAGGCAGAGGGAACCTGAGGACCTAGTGTTAAGACACTTCGTTCTCTTACCACAATTCTGTTCCCCATGTCATTATTATTTGTAAATTCGGGTATTATAAAATTTCACCGATAAAGTTTATATTCGATTGACAACTATGCTAGTTATTAATAATACCTGTGAGGAATCTTTAATTACTTTTATCCGAAATGGCCATTTTGGGAAATTGCGGCTGATACTAAAAAGTTAATTTAGAAACGACTTCAAATCTCACGCGTGTCGTAAGATTCGTGATTCACTTTTAATGAAGTAAGAGAGCAGAATTTTTATTATTCTCCTGAAATGAGGTTTTGTAATTTAACACTGAACTACCCTCTCATTCCCACCTGAACGCAATTTTTTAACATTATTTCGAATAAAATAAATTTTCTTTTACAAACTTGACTTTGCGGCAATAAAGCAGAAATATAAAGATTGTTTTTTTATTTAGCCGCAAGATAAGCCGCAATTTTTAATTTAAGATTAAAAATTATGATCATTTGCGAATTCGAAAAATAGTTATAAATATATAAAGACTTATATATATTGTTGTAATGAGGACTGAGTAAGCCCTTTAACATTAGGTTCTGGTTCCCTGCCTACTATGTTATATGCGGGATACAGCGCGTCGTAGCCTAGCGTAGATGGATATATTTTTTTAGGAAAATATTCCTCATACAATCTCAGTTTCTGAATCTGATTTAATATTATGTTTAAAAAAAATTTAAGAAAATATCAGATATTATTTAATGTATGTGACAAGTCATATTAATAAACAAAACAGGCTTTCAGAATCCCGAAGTTAAAAGGAAAACACACACACAGGAAAAAACCTTTACCGTAAAAAATGAGATATATGGCCAACTCTTAAATTTTCTTGTTATTAAAAAAGTTACCTTTATTTATATAAAAATATCATAACTATCTATTATGTGTTTACTATGAAATTGTATATCAGATTTTAATAGACAGGATTTATTGGGACAGGAGAATCATGTAGAAAATTTTTGTAGGAAGTAATAATAACTTGAAAAATAAATCATTGAACGCCAATATTAGCGGTAACGGTAGGTTTAACCATGAGTGTTATAACAAAACATTTGTTTCCCACTCAAGACGAGCCGCATAAATAACTCCAGTGTCTTCTCCTGCAAAAACATAATTAATGTTGCCTTGTTTGTAATCAGAGATAAGTGGGACACCGCCAGATGCTCCTAGCTATTATTTTATTCCCTTTGACTTGGCCTTTTCGTAATAATCTAACTTCATATTTATAAGTAGTTTAATTAAGGTTGCGTTGCGTATTTGAATAGAATTTTTAACTCTTATTTAATCTTCTTATAGTAATACTTGCCTGGCCATTTTGTTTGTTTTTTATTTGATAGTAACATTTGAATATTATTAATAAGAATCATTTGCTATCGCTGAGCAAAGAAAAGCTTTTTCTGGTCAACTTAATCAAATTTCGATTGCTATCTCCTCCTAGACTACTACAGCTTAGACTTAGTGGTTTAACCTGTATTTAGATAAAATTTTCATTTGTTGAATAGAGCTTAGATTAATTTTAATCTTACTTCTATATTGTTAGAATAATTTACTTAGGACCAAAAATTGGCAAAAATTGGTCGTTTTCTTTCTTTGTTAAAATCATCATTATTTATGCATAAATTGTATGTATTGAGTTCTTTTTAAATTATTTGTTACGCGCCAAAGACTTATTGTGTCCATACCTTTCTATATTGTTAGAATTGCCTATCCCCAGTTAACAGGTTATAGACTCGAAGAGTTCTGTCCTTGTTTTCTCCTGCATCCTTCTTTGGCTTGTCGCTTGGAGTCGTGTATTGGTCATTGATAGTATCTTTGTCGTATTTTTGTTTTTATGAAGGATTGCTCTTTTGAAATTATATTATCACATACGGATGTTGTGTGTGTCATCATATTATTCGTACAAACATTTTACTATGTATCTGGTGATGGCGTCAACAGTGTGTGAACAAAATATGTCATATGTGTTTTTCAATATATTTTAACTGTAAATTCACATTTTTAAACATACTTCTGTATCAGTTAAAATACGCTAAATTGTCACGTATAGTTTATGTTAAATATTTTTAACTTACATTTATTTCACCGTAACAAAACATTTATTTTTGGATCTACATAATAAACTATTGTTTTGTCTGTCTTTACTAGATTACTATCTTACGACTGAAATGATGTGTATGATTTATAAAATCTTTTTTAATAGGTGTACTTCCTAAGATGTATCCGATTCCGTATATCCCAATTGATTTGTGAAAATGTTAGACTACTTTCAAAAACTTCAATATCTTTGTCATAAATCACGTTCTAAAAATTATCCGGTAGACATGAAGAGATCGAGACTTTAAAATGTTACTGTAATAAAATTATTTATAACAAAAACAATCTCATGGCCCAACTAATTAAGGTATTGCTACAGATATTTATATCTCGTATAGAGATCATAATCATAATGTGATATTCTTGCTTAAAAACGATTCGTGTAAAAAAAACCTTCCTTAACATTTGTCCAACCTCAAAAAATATAAATATTATTATTATATAGTAATTTATCTTATTAATAATACCAATTAGATTTTATAGCTAAGGAACAAAAATATAAATACAATTGAAGTCAACAATTGATTATATAGTTTTATTGCTATAATATATTTTACTTCATTTCTAAAAAGTTTTATAAAAATATAAATAGATATGTAGGCACATAAATAAAATTTTACAATAGATATAACAGTTCCTCGAACTCAGGGTTAAATATAATTAATTGCTCTACTGAGTAAAATTTACGTATTCTGAAGAAGATATCTAAAGGTTGAATTTCAAGCCTCAGTAGCTAACTCCACTCTAATTGCTAAACTTTTAATTAATGACATTGCTAAGCAATAAAAGTACAACAAAAGTGTCATTGTTTAATAGAAGCCGTTGTCGGACAAAATGATTTAAGGAGATAATACTTGTAATTTGGTAACAATTAAAAGGCGTAAAACTTGTAAAGAAATATGCCTAAAATATAAGCTTGGATTTTTAAAGAGATATAATACAGTTTATGTATTATATACTCAACAAGGAGATATTGCCTTGAGATATATCACAATTACACACATCCTTTACAATTTGCTTGACAGGTATAAACGACCTAACGATAATTCACATCGTCTTTCTCTTTTCGCTGTCCATTTAAAGTCAATTCATGCCGGATAGCGAACATAAGGTCACACTTTGTGGAAATAAATCAAGTTTATAACAATATTATAATCATTAGTACTTTCGTAAGAGTGTTAAGAACACAATATCTTCGCTCTTAGTCACATCACATCTACACTACAACAGCAAAAGGTAGAATTGTTTCTACTAATTATTTAGATCTTGCGTTTTGTGTAAAGGTACAAAAAAAACTAAATATTAGTTAAAAAAAATAAAAAAGCCTAGTATATTTTTAAGTGCAAATACAAAGTATGACTACTAATATGAATTTTCATGTCATTTTAAAAATATTTTTTATAAAAGAATTATGAAATGAAAATGGATTACCTGTTTGTATAGTTTCAGAAGTTATTTATGGAATTGTGCCTATAAGTTAGTATCTGTAGGCTGAACAATTTATTGATGTGGGCAGAAAATACGGGAGTATTTTTGTATGTTACCTTAACTTTCTGTCGCCAATAAAAAGCGAGATCACTTCCTGTGTCTAGAGGTGAAATATTCGGAAGCGCCATAATTAAAGAACTGAATTGAGCTGAGGTAAAAATAGCAGTATTAGAAATTTTATGTATAAAACAGAATTCCTATGCATATTTTAAAAAATACATAAACCATAAGAAATTTTAATTAGCTCTTTGATTTTCAAGTGATTATTACATTACATAAATGAAACTATTTTAACTGATTAATCAAAAGTATATCTTAGTATTCGAAAATATATTTTTGGAAACGCTGACGTTTCGAACACTTTACAGTTGTAGACCTGTGACCATTTGGTTAAATAGTTTTATTTAATAAGAAATTTTATTCAATGGAAAATGAGAAAAAAATATTTAAAAAATAAGCACTTATAACCACATAGTACAACACTCTGCACTAAAAATTCTATACAAAATGTAAATAAAGTCTTTGGTCCTCAGGGGTGGTGCCAATTTATGAAGCACCTGATTCGTTGTCCGACGTCGTTCAATATACGTTTAACAGTTTTCATGTTTACAGAATAAGTTGCACAATAGGGATGTATTTATCTCACTACATTTTCAACGGCCATTTGGCAATCTGGTTCCTTTTTAAGTAAGATTGTTGATTTTAATATTGAAGATCTAAATTCTAAGACCCAATTTTATTTATGATGATAGTAGTATGTACTCTTTAGTCATTTAAAAGACTGTAGTTTCAATAACAATAGAAGCGTCTCTTTTCACGATTCTTTCAGTAAATCTACGCACGAACAAAATAACAATAGAAGCGTCTCTTTTCACGATTCTTTCAGTAAATCTACGCACGAACAAATCTAGTCATAGGCTTTAAGACTACATGCTAAACTTTAGATGGTAAGTTGAAGTTTTTCAGTAAAAATATATATGAGCCTTCAATTTGATATTACTATAGCGATCGTGACGCAACTCTGAATTGCTTGACAGGCCTTAAGTGTTAACTAACGTTAACTGATTTGAATCTTATTTCATAAGATCTTAAGATCTTATTTAAAAAATATGATAGATAGACGTTTAGAAAAAATGTTATCAAAAAGAGATTTATTCAGCCGACCTGTGGAAGTGGCTGAAAGCAATATTTAGCGAGACCAGAGTGCAATATACGTATAAATAGAATATAAGTACGAGGATAATGTAAATGGTGATTTACTTATAATACTTATATACATATGCATGGATATAAAAGAAGGACTTAAAAGATACAATGGAAGGGCTTTCCTGGACAGATTTGGGAAGTTTTCTCCAAAGTACATATTACTTGCATTTACGAAAAAGCAGTCTTATTGTAATTGGTGCGATATCAGACCTCCTTGAGCGTGTGGGAGTGGAAAGGGCGTTAAAACGGGAATGGAGATAGGAAGGGAAATTATGATAGTTAAGTATTTTGAAAAGGAAGGAAAGGATATGCATATTGCCGCAAAGATGTATAGGAAGCAAATTAGTCATAGCCCGAAAATGAAAAACATGGTCATACTTACTTGGACTATAGATAAAGCATATAGCGAAATTTTAAAGACGCTCTAGTTTGTTAAGCAGCTCCTCGGTCAATTCCAAATAACAGATATAATATTGTTATTTTAAATAGAGTTATTTAGTAGAATTGGGTTAGCAGCATACTCGTATAATAGTATCTAGAAAATGAAATAGCTTATATTTATTTAAAATACCATATATATTTTCAAACAAAATGATATTTCTTTGTTGTAAAACTAATTTGATTCCGTAACTTTCAAGATCCACTGAAATGGATAAGCAATTTAGCTTAATTCTCTAAATAACAGATCTCGTCTTGCTGTCTAGACAAAGTCGCTTGCTTATTAAGAGAATTGAATGAATTAATTAGTATTGTATTAGTCTTGAATCCTTTTATATTAAGTTGGTAGAGGACTGCAATATTGCCGACTTTAATTATATGAAAAAATCTAAATTCTCTTAACAAAAATAGGCTATTATACAAGCAATTTAGCGTTCAATTAAAATACAAATGCCAGTAATGCCTAAGTACTAAGGAAAGCTATTAGACGGCTTTGAAGGCAGTTCTGCTGAGAACAGCTGGCGAGCAACTCAACAGTTGCTGTTTTCAAATATAATCTTACAATAAGTTTTTGACAACCTTTGGCTTTTATGTTAAGTTGTTAAAATAAATTAAAAAATAGTGAATGAACAAATAAATGTAAAAGAATATTATTTAAAGCATACAATGGACTAGAAGTAATTTATATTTTTCACGTGTTTATTATTCATAAATATAAAAACATGCTGAAAGCTGAAATTCCTTATTGTTTAATTTACACAATCGGATTTAATAGAATGGGAACATCAAAGATATTTATTTCTAAACAATAATATGAAGTGAGCCGCTATCTTAAATGGGCTTGTATTTTTGCAAGAAAACTTGGTACGAATTATACTTGAAACTCCTTTTGTTCCCAAATACAATGAAATAACAGTAAATATATATTTAACATAATATTATTTATTTATACTTAAACAAAGCACAGAAATATATAGTGCTTTCACGATAAACGTTTTTGTGATATTATGAATTGTCGCCCGCAACAATGTTTGCGTGGACTGTTATATTATAATAAATTATAAAATCCCGTCTATTGTTGTTCCTGAAGGAATTAAAAAACCTCTCGTGCCTTGCCTATTAGTCAGTTGGTAACGGAATAGATATATAATATGTATATACATACGTATGTAGGTTTTTGATTGGTTGATTTTTCAAAATGATCATAACATAAATACACTTTGAAATGAATATTTATATACGCTTCACTAGATATGATAGTATCTACATGATAAATAATGTATCAAAAAAAAGGGTACACTCAGTTTGGTAAGTATTTTAAATAGAAAAATTGATATCTCACTCCTATATGATGTCATCATTCTTTGAAACTTTATACTCTTGTATTTGTTCGTGGCTGCAGAAAATTCTTCTTGTTTTATAAAAGCCATGATAAAAAATACGATATGTTTTCTTTTACTGCAAGTAAATGACGGGAAATTGAAATAAATTTATAATTATTTTATTTTATTACTACTTTATTTGTTATATTTTTTTAATGTTTTTCTTAAAAAAAAGCGTCGATTAATATAATTAGGATATTTATATAACACTAGCTTTACTCGATGCACGTTGCTACGCCAACTAAAATATATTTAAGAAAATTTTTGAGTTCATTGATGACATACAGACAAACATTCATTTTTATATACAAAGATTAAATGCTAATAAAGAAATATTTGTCATTATTTTTAAACGGACTACAAAAAAGGAGGAGATTCTGAACTCAACTGTATTTTTTGTGTGATACCGCATAACTTTTTACCGGGTGAATTTTGATGATTCTTTTTATAAATAAAAATTA
The DNA here is from genome assembly GCA_033558755.1 of Philaethria dido. Taxonomy (NCBI): domain Eukaryota; kingdom Metazoa; phylum Arthropoda; class Insecta; order Lepidoptera; family Nymphalidae; genus Philaethria; species Philaethria dido. The sequence continues at coordinate 153,854 of JAKGSA010000178.1, forward strand.
CACACAAACACTTAATGATTTTGATGTACACTATTGTGTAAAGTTACAAATTGATACACGAAGTGAGAGTATTGTACGTGTCAATTATTTTACGGGGTCGTTTAGTCATGACATTCGTATAGTACTGCAATTATGATGGTACAAGAATTTTCACATTAAAGGCTTACTATTGCCTTCAGAAGTATATAATATACCAGCTGTATCTCGCAAGTTCATTTGCATGGGCTATAACACCTAAAATCTCATTATTCCCGGTTTTCGTACATATTTCGAGACATCGTCTCTTAGTGCTCTAAGTCTTACTGCTTTAGTCTTTCAGTTCTTATTCCAAATGCTTTCTATGGTTCATTAGTTTCGCCTGTACGTTATCTGTCAGTCACACAGTAATGCAAGCGCTTATAAATATAGATATATTTGGGAAGACAAAAAGTATTAACTTTCAATAGCAGGACAGAGTTATTCAAATTATTGTTTGATATCTTCTCTGATGCTATAAATAATGGAAGGTAAAGATGTCGCTAATTAGCAATACCAGAAAAAGAAATTGCCATTAAGTTAATTGCAAGGGGCCTTATCAGTTTTCTGCCTCGGCGGCTGATTAACGATTTACGAAAATAGCTTTTAGATCGTGGAATAATATTTTTCGTTCGTTCAGATAAGTTAGAAAGTTACCTATTTTTCTACTTTAATTCATATTATTTACTTAATACGGTATCTTGACTTGTAGACATTACAAAAAACAAGTAAGTATATTTAACGAAAACAGTGAATATTTAAACGAATTTGGATTCTGATATATATAGTAAATAGTAGGAATGTATAAAATTCATATTATTTACTTATTTTCGAAGAACAAATTATGTTGTACGTTTGTATAAGACAATTGAGAAATGTTAAAATGTGAGCTTATTTATCAATAACCATTTTACTGGCTTATATAAAGAGAGATATTTCATTCAATATATTGATTGAACATGGTAGTAACAGTAGAACTTGAAATATCGTATTTGCTTGAAGCATTCTCCTTAGGTTACCTAATAATAACCATAATCTGTCATAGTTAGGAAATGATAATTTCAGAATTTAGTCATAAATTGGAAACGAAAAGAACTCAATTACAAGTGTATTTTTTAGAATGGATATTTTTCACTTTGTATGTATAAAATTACCACTGTTAGATATAAAAAAAACTGTTCTGGCATATTCTCTGACCATTTTTGCTCGAAGCCCTTCGAGCCTTCACTTGAAAAAATATGGATGGATAAAATTTTTATTTAAAATATGGCGTTAAGCAAACAACCACGGATTCGGCGTGGATTCAAAATTGATAATGGATATTTCTATTTCTATACATGTATGAATTCCAAAGGATTTTTTTATTTGGTTAAAACACAAAGTACTTATAGTTACATTTTATACAGTTATTAAAGATAAATAATTTACTGATATAAATTCAATTTAAATTATTAGAGCTGTGATTTTTTTATAAGTTAATTATTAATCATGTTTAAAAAATTGTCTTGTTAAGAGATTTTAAATGTTTATGCCATTTTCTCATTTTGCAATTTAATTTTTAAGATACAAAAACAGCTCAATAATAGTCGAGTACAATACTAAATAATAGGGAGTGATTAAAAAATTTAAATAATTTAAGTACCTACAATAATACTCTTACAAATAGGTCGCTACAAGTAAACATGGGCGCTAAATCTTAGAAATATTTTTATTTTTTAATAATATTTAGATGCTCCTATCGAATATTTATGTTAACTATATCCTTTTACTCAGCAAGTTTTTGACGCATTCCGCATTAGCGCCAAGTTGCCAGCAGTACTACTCGACCAAATTGAAATGCCAATCATTGTCACTCGGGAGTATATTAAACTTCTATATCTGGAAATTGGTTGTATTTTATTTGGTATTGTAATCCAATATTACTTTAGGAACATTTTCCTTTGTTTTTAATTTGTTCTGTATTAAATGTAGAAAGAGTTGATTTTTGTATAAACCTCAGTTTTATTAATTATTGCAATTTTACAAAATATATCTTTATGTATATAAATATTATAGGGCTTACATAAAAAAGTTGAGCATATACGCGAAAATAATTCGGATCAGCCAGAGAACATAATCGAATTCGAAAAATAGTAAGCAAGTTTATTATTTTTCGAATTCAAGGTACGCCATCACGAGGTCATCGGAGGACAATCGTTATCGCGTTAACTTTCTTTCTTCACAACCTAATTCGTGGACCGATAAATTAAAAGAACCCTCTAACTTAATCGCTTCTTTTTCGGTAACGTCTTTTAAGATAAAATACTTAAGTTGATTAAAGTAAATAGCGTCGTTTCTAGGAAAAATAATATATATTTATATTCTAGGCTTTATTAATTTATTTAAATACATTAAAAAGAAGTTCATACTCAAATGACTTTCATAACCGATAAAGATATTACCAAAATAAGACCCGAGATGAAACAAATTCAGTCGGCTTTAGTTCCTTCACCCTAGGCACGGTTGGCCCGCGTTCCTCAGGCTTTAAATTTTAAGCCCAGCAGAAATTCCGTCACCGTACGGGATGTTGAAACATACGGTTTTTGCGTGTCGTCATTACGCCGTCCAAACGGGAAGCACTAAAATATGTGCCCCGTTTTGTTTACTTCCGAGGATTGGAAACCCGTGACTATAGTCACGAGCGATCCCACTTCTGATGTCGCGGAAGCCGAGTCTAAAGGAGATTCAGTAGACAATAAAATTATTACGAATAACTACTACTACGACAGACTACTTAACTGAATTTAAAAGTGATCAGATCATAAGCATTAACTATCATATAACAAAAGAATCATCAAAATTGATTCACTCAGTAACAATTATGCGGTAAAACATAAAAAAATACAGTCAGACAGGGAACCTATATTTTTGTTAATAAGAAGAAAGGGGTATATTGATGTATTACTTTATGAGTTGATAATATTAATCAAGGGTTTTTAGATTTATATTTGTATTTTTGTTTGGTGGTAGGAGGTTCGTCCTCAGTCTGGCTCGCGACCACTATCATGTCAAAGACGAACCGCCAAATATCTTATGATGTGTTCCGGTTCGATGGCATGTAAGCCAGGTTTTCCCCTTTCCCACCCATCCTTTCCCCAAAATGTGGTGGTTCCGATAGCGGACTACTACATTGTCCTCCCTTTCCATCTGTATCCTCTAGGTTGGCAACGCATCCACCGATGCATCTCTCTTTGTGTTGTAGATGTTCATGGGCGAGGTAACCACCCACCATCAGGCAGTCCCTTCTGCTCGTTTGCCATCGGTATCCATAAAAAAAAATAAAATATTTGAACGATATCCAGCCGACAAATGCTCTACATGTGGCAACACGTCCACGGTTCGTTTGTCCCTTACCGTCCAGTTGAAGATCTTTTGTGCATGCCACAGTTGGTAGGATTCGGTGCATGGGAGCCACCATAATTATGTCAGGGAAAACCTATTTTGTTTATAAGAAGCAATATTCCCCCAAGAACAATTTAAATCCAGCTGGTATTGTTTGGTGGCGGCGGGTAAACCTTGATTGGCCAAGCAAAGTAATTACGAGAGCTTTAAAGAGTGAGAGATTATTAAAGCGCCCAAGCGGGCTATCACACCACGATAAAATATCTTATAGTATAAGAAAACAGTGAAGTAAGTACATTGAATATTTTTACGAAAAAAGAGATGAAACATAATGATGAGGGTGATTATGGATCAGTCTTTTTCTTTGTTGAATACTAATTTATTTGAATTAATATTTTTTTAGTTGTATAGTTGTAAAGAAACTTTATTAAGAGTGACGCGTAGGGTATATTTATTTTTTGAAGAATATCACACCAATTTTGCAGAATCCTACTAGACCAGCTAAACTATAAGAAATAATAAAAAACCGCCCCTAACAAAAGTTTTTGTGCGAAACCTACCATTCAAATATTAAATTTTATAAATCATTATAAATATTAACTTTTTTCTCGTATAATACACTTAATTCTGTAATGTTTTAATTTCATTTCCATTTCCATTTTTCCATAAATGTTGTACAATACCGGAGTGTCCGATTTTTAAATGGTTCTTTTTATAAATATCAAAGAGTACATTCAAATTTTGCGTGTACTTAAACTAACCTTCTAATTATTGAAATGTGCAATATATTAATTCTTTTTTATTAGTATTGAATAGGTGTGCATATTTTTTGGGTGTAAAATATCACTAGTTATCCGACTTTTCTCAGATTTAATTGAATAATTTTGTAATACGACCCAGTTCATTTTGGTTTTTCAAGAATATATTCACCGTCGTATCGCAGTGGAACAGCATCCTGCCTGTAAACATTATAGTGGTAGGCTTGATCCGTACTCAGGTTAGTGATTATATTTAAATTATACTCATTTTCTCTCTGCTAACGCAAAACGCGGCGTTGGGTTGCCGCTCAACACGCAATCTCTCTTCTTGATCGGCTGGGGCCGGAAAACATATTGGCTTGACATTAAGGTATATTCTCTATGTCTACTCTGCTATTATACGACAAAGATTGCTGAGTTCTTAAAGATTGTGGTATAAAAGCGCGATTTTTTATAAAACACTGAAAAGCGATTTTTTGACCACGTTTGCCCGAGTATCTAGTTATGTATTATTTAATGTTACTCATATTAACAAAGCATCTGACGTTTATTTATTTGAAACCTACTGTATCCCGTAGCTATGACATTTTTCTTACAATGTCGCATAGCTCGAGCTCAGGGTAATCTGGTTGCATAGTAGTTTGATCCATGGTCTCATAAGAGTAGATACTGTACAAAAACCATATTTAATTGCTTCTGTTACCAAAACCATTGAATATGGGGCAGCTGTGTTTGGTAGATACAGACACCCCTAATGTATCCTAGTTAACAAGATCTTATTGTTGGCGAGCGGGGCCACAATACAGCGTAGTCGGCATCGACATTCCACGTTTTATAGTCAAGAAGCTAAAAACGATGATATACTGGATATACACGTCTATACAACGTTGGCTTCAACTTGGCTCTGCCTCAGCTGCAAACAGTGCAGTGATTTGCGATTTATATAGAAACTAGCTTTTTCCGCCAGCAGCTTCGCCCACTTGACGGCATTCGGTATATCGCGCGACGATGTAAGGTATATGCTAATAGTCTTTCCCAAAGGTCCTGAACTATTCGTCAAAAAAAAATATAAAAATAAAAAAAAAATTCGCATTAAAAATATCCAATGTCCTTTCCCTAAGTTTTAGTTCTACCTTCATACCGAATTTTTATCAAAATCGGTTCCAGTGTTTAAGCGTGAAAGCGCGAACAGACAGACAGACAAGAGTTACTTTCGCATTTATAATATAAGTAAGGATACACAGTAGAGATGTAAAAGCATGCAAAATAATTAAAAAATATAAATACCAAATATTATTTTTATAAAAGCATAAAAACACAACATTGGCAAAAGAAATATATATGCAATACAATAACACGCTGGGTACTTTTATGGTATCTGTATTTTTACTTGAGTGACAATGGGTCATGATAAGTTCATTTACCTATGATAATTTTTATTTAATTTAAATTACACGTATTACCCTGATATTATTTGTGATTAAATATTACATTATACAATATTAAAACCTTATTTAACCTTCAGTAAGCTTATCGCATTTTTTCTATTTATGTCCGCGTGTCACACAAACCCGACATTCGACATACCATCCATATAAACACCAAATCATGTGCTACGCTGAGTGCAGCATTAAATGTCACCACAGATTATAGAACAAAACCTATATTAGAAACATCAACATCAAATTCTCTATTATTTGTACAAAGCTAAGTTTTAGATTTAAAAATAGTTATTTTCTTCTTTAAAAGGATATTACAAATAATACTGTTTAAAAATATGTACATTTATATTTTTAATTGATAACTAATAAATATATATAGATATGTTTATAACGAGATAAGGGCATATTACTTTTTTAGCTGAAAGTAAATATTTGTGTTGAGATGAGATGTAAGTAAACAAAAACGGAAAAGCTTTTAGAATATAGTTCGTTTATTGCGCTTGTGACAAATGAATAGAAACTGGCATCAATGGATTTTTTAATTACACTGCTTTGTAGGAAGTCGTAAAATACAGGCATGTTTCATTTTTGCACTGCAAGGTTACATCATGAATAGAAAACGAAGTAAACATACTAGAAAAATCTTACTTAAAGCTTATTCATCCTCCTCATCTTTCATCAAGAGCTGGGATCCCACTTATCAGATAAGAGGTAAGTATGGGTAGATAAAGGGAAAATACCCCTATTTTCTCTTTCTTTCAAAAAGAAACAGTAAGTATTGAGTAGCGAAATTGTATTCAAATGGCTATTATGAAGAGATATGTTTTACATTATAGGACAGACTAAAAGACGTACAAAATTCGCATATGCAATTAATTCGTTATACATAATTGTTAATACAATAATCAATATAAATGAAATAACAATAACGCTTACCTGTCTGTAGATAAAGAGGATAACTAGGGGTCACGCTTAATACCGAAATAATTCTCTTATCAAAGTTTGATGTAAGCCGACGAAGGAACAAACAATATTATCCTGTTTCTCACTCCAGAAACTGTAGTTAACATTGATGCTATTAAACTATCAGAGGTTCATTTAGTTAGAAACTTTCATCTGATTGATCGCCGCACATTATTTCCTGTCAAAGAATGCGTAGAATGAACAAAGTTACACACACGATATCGTTTTGCTTGAAGCACATTGCAAATGACACCATTGTGTCGCAATTGGGAAGTATTTGGGTGTTCCCGCGATGGTTGTAGGTTGCCGCTGAGAATTTAAAAAAATATTTTTGTTTTTCCTATTTGATAATACAATATATAATATAACTGTAAAGTGTGATGTGATGTGATGTGATAGTAAATGTGATGTAGGAAGATGAATAAACATTTATATTAATATTATTTATATTGTATATTTTGCAAATTTTCGGTTTTTCCCCAATGTATATAGAGAAAATAAAATGTTGTTTTTATCAGGTTTTCCTTATTTATTACACATAGTCGGCATTTGCTGCTAAATGTTCTATTGCATTTTTTATAAAACTTATTTTTTTTTCGACATTATTTCAATGACTTGACTTATATGGAATTATTATAAATTTCCCTAGATTTATTTACATTTCCTGTATAGGAAAATTGTAATGCGTTATATGGAGGAGAACATAAACGCTTCGTTTGTATCTTTTACGGGCATCTTTTAAATCAGTAATTTCAGATTGTACTTCACGATGCCTGTTGTAAACACACTCTTACGTTATCGATACATAGCGATTCGTTACATAGCGAACTAACTATATACTTGCTTGCTTATCAGAAATAACTTCCCTATTTGAATAACTTTTAGTATTAAAATGTATAAAAACAATTGTTACTGCATTTTTAATATATAAATACTTTAACTTTCGGTGAAATAAATATTATATTGCTGACTTAAATTATTTTTACAGAAGTAATATTATCTATCTTCAGTCTATCTAGTTAGAAAGTTGGATTTCATCCAACACTACTCGTTAGGGAGTAATCAAATGGGTGCTAAATGTAGAATATATGAAATGAAAGGTGAACTAAAATTTATTCATTTTACAATTTTTCAATAATATAAATTACATATACTCGATACTTATATTTTTACCTAAGTACATCTAAGCTTTTGACGTTTTATGAGGTTGATTCGAAATATTAAAGTAGACGTAGAAATATTGAAATGTATTTATATAAAGAGTGTCCCAAAATTAACGCAAGATTTGACTTTGCCGCCATTTGCTATTATATTCATTATTCATTCGCTATTAAAAGACTAAAATGGCATTTTCTATTTAATTCAAATCTTGCGTTAATTTTGGGACAACCTATATAAATACGTGAAACAAAAAATTTGGATCCCTTTTTAAGAAAATTACTCGGATGGAGGAGACTGAAACTTGGCACACTTATAGTTTATACAGAGAAGGAGTGCAGAATGCTAATATTTTTCTTAAATAATGTATAAAAAGTATATTAAATTAATAAAATAAATGTTACACACACTACCATGATTTGACATTCATGTTTATATAAAGTGACATATATGTCACTACGCAATGCGTTATTAACAAATTTACAGGGACACTAGTTATTACAAAAATATCTATCAAGCATTTAAAATAGAATACGGATTAATCGCGCAAATTTAAAAAGGGCTTAAAGAGAGATCAAGTTAACATTCTGCAAACTTTACTAAAATAAAAATACATTTAAACATTTATAAAGAAGTACCTATATATATAATAAAGTTGATGTGTAGTAATAATTTACAGATGGGTTAGTTTATAATTAGGTAGCGTTAAGCTTAATATATTTACACAAAAATTTACATAGGGGACTAAACACAAACAATTAACATTAATAGGACAGGGAACTTTAAGAGGGACGTCGTAGAATGGATGACGGAGCTTAGGACACTCAAAGAGGATATGGGAATTATTGCCTTCGTCAAGTCATACTAAATACTAGATAGACTATATTCATTAAGGACAGTGTCCCTTTTAGGAATATACAATTATTTAAAAAGTTAAGTCGCGTTCATATTTATTCTTGAATGTTAATTTTATAAAACATGTAATTACTAAAATAATATTTCGCTAATAACCAAAGATATGTTTGAAGGTTTAAACATTTCTCAAGTACATGACAATGTCAGACACTCAGTAAGTCAGTTTTTGTATCGCTTTGTAAAGTCCTAACCTCTTCTTGACCTAAATTTTATTAAATGACATTTCAATAAGAGAAACTGAGCTTTGTTTTGTCATAACAATGAAAATCAAACAATAGAAGTCTTGGTTCTAGGCCAAATAGCTCATTCGTTGTACAGTTGAAAACCATCATGCACCCTTATTTACTTAAAAGCTAGTTATATTTTCTTTGTAGAACAACAAAAAATTATATGATTTTTGTTTAGAGTTATTTTTCCAGATTTTAATGCATAGATGACAAAATTAACTTTATTAATGAAGTGTAGGTTGGCAACCTGTGTGATGGGTAGAAGTCTCACACATCGAAATAAAGGTACTACGTAATAGTTGCGATTTTGGGAATATATTTCGTTTAGAACGGTAAAAGCTCGCCACCATGGTTGCGATAGAACAGTTTATTTGAAAATTTATAAGATTTTTATGCTTAGAAAAAATTGTCTGATATTATTAACTCATCTTCAGTTTCATCAATTATATTATCATTATCATATTATGATTTTTTTTTAAGAATAATTAACAAACTTAGATTTTTTGAATTGACTCAGAAATCAAACTTCGAATCTTTGGACATGTAATTCTTGAAAAATATCTTGAATGATAGACATTAATATAGATTTATTATCACAATTACAAACCTATGACAAAGTATTTTTATAATAACAAAAGAAGTATTATTGTTTGGTTAGATAACAAAGGCCAAATATTTTATGATAAAAGCAAATAAACCGTTTCAATCAGTTTGCGGGCCAAGTATGCCGCATGTTTGCGACATTTTGTCTCTGGACTGTCACTTATAAAGTTAATATAACATGATAAAGTACTTTTCACAATAAAATTAAATATACCATTCAGATTTTTGAAATTAAATTATTAAAATGAATAATAAATTAAAATTAGAACCTCTTCTTGACCTTAATAAATTTACAAATGTTACATACGTAAAGATTAATGCTACAGACTATAAAAAAAAAAACTAAATGGCCTTTCTAATATCCTAAGGAAAATTCAATGTATGATTTTATACAGAACTAGATACTTATTATCATCATCATCATCATCATATTAAGAGACAATCATACAAATTCTTTATAAATGTCAGTTACCATATATAGAGCCTATATGCTGTTACAAACTATATTATAGAAAGATTTCATCTAAATCCGTTTAGTACTGCACAGTAGTAAAACCTGAAAAACTCACAAACAAACAACCATACATTGTCACAAACTGTACTGCATTTATAATATTACTTTTTTTTTTTTAACTTCACACGCTGTATCTATATATATATATATATATATATATATATATATATATATATATATATATATATATATATATAGAAGTAAATAAAGGGGTGCATGATGGTTTTCAACTGTACAACGAATGAGCTATTTGGCCTAGAACCAAGACTTCCTATTGTTTGATTTTCGTTGTTGTGACAGAAAGCAGCTTCGGTGCGCCTGATGAGTGTCGACTGGCTAAATTTAGATCAGAAAGAGGACCAGAGACACTGCAAAACTTTGACTACAAACTATTATGTGTCTGTTTGACGTCATGTGAAATGTTTAAACCTTTCAAGCACGTCTTTGATTGATAACGAATATGCGAGTACTGTATTACAATTTTTATAATTGGCACATTCGGAAGCAAGCTAGACGGCTTTGCTTTACACAAGCCTCAATTGTATTTTCTAAAGGGGACACTGTCTGTGAGGAGCTATGATCTATCTGTGTTTGAGGTATGAACTTGTTTGAGGCGGCTGCCCTGGCTCTCAGATAAATCCACTACATTGTTTGGGCCCCTCAAGTTCCTGACTCCCAGCCAGTGCCTCCTAACTCTACTTTTGTTGTGGCTCTATTGGCAACGCTACCCATTTCAGGCAACCTGTGACCCACTTTACATCTACTTTGTATGTATATGGGCAACTCTTTATAGGCTGTTTAAGTGTTTTTGGTAAAGAGTTGAATATTTCAACTTGATATATCTTCGCACCGACTTATCGATAAGCGTTTGGCTTTTTAAGCTCTTGATAGACTCATTTGTAACCAACTTTAGTGTCCTGTCAAATTAATATTGCGTTGCGTGGTATTATTTGTCCTTTTATATGGCACATGAAGTGTCTCAAGTATCATGTTGGTGTTATCTGCTTTGTTGTTTACCCCAGATGCTTAATAATGTTTTCCGTGGCGCATTGCCTGCTACATGCCCTTTAAGCAATAACGTCCACTCTATAAATTGATGCCAGTACTAAGGATCTGTTTCACATTATTTATATAAGTATTAAAATTAACGCGAGATTTGGATTAAATATAGAAAATGCCATTTTAGTCTTTTAATAGCGAATGAATAGTGAATATATTGGCAAATGGCGGCAGAGTCAAATCTTGCGTTGGCTAAGGACACTCTTACTATAGTTTCAATATTTCGATCTATAATATTTCGAGATCAACCTATAAACCTCAGAAGCTTGGGCCGTCGAGGAAATATATCAACCAATTATATTGATGAAAGAATGTAAAATGACAAATTTTAGTTCACCTTTCATTCATACTGATACATTTGCTGACTGACTTACTCCCCCAACGCGGTGGAAGATGGTAACTATGAACTGAAGATTAGATGTGCTCTGTAAAATAATTTGGAGTCAGCACAATACTATTGTTTCACCGAAAAAAAATTATCGGAGCTGGGTATTACAAGCGTTAAAGTATATGGGTAAAAATGCAGTAACAGTACGCTGCTGTAAAAGTCGACTCAAGCAGAGGAAAGTTATTTCTGGAAGCAAGCAAGCACCCGAACCTCAGTTGATTAAAGCGCTATGTATCGGTAATCTTGACAGTGTGAAGGCACAGATCTGTGTTAAGATAGCGCATGGCGTACGAACTGGCGCGTTTATGTTCTCCCTTCCAGCCGCTCCATATCGCCACATTTTCCCCACTCTAACGGTGTTCTGGCTGTTAAGCACTAAAGGCTTACTACAGGAACTAAATTGACGGTCTCCTCCCAGGCACCGCCGAAACTGTCGGCTTAGAGCTTGACATTTTTAATCAAAACACCAACCTCAAAGCAACAGTCAAAAAAAAAAAAAAAAAAAAAAAAAAAAAAAAAAAAAGAACCTATACAGGAAATATACCAAATAAATCTAGGGAAATTTATAATAATTCCATATAAGTCAAGTCATTGAAATAATGTCGAAAAATAAAAGTTTTATAAAAATCAATGGGACATTTAGCAAATGCCGACTATGTGTCAAGCAAATAAAGAAAACCTGATAAAAACAACACTTTATTTTCTCTTTATATATTGGGAAAAACCAAAATTTACCAAAATATACAATATAAATAATATTAATATAAATGTTTATTCATCTTCCTACATCACATTTACTATCACATCACATCACATCACACTTTGATTATATTATATATTGTATTATCAAATAGGAAAAACAAATATATTTTTTAAATCCTCAACCTACAACCATCGCGGGAACACCCAAATACTTCCCAATTGCGACACAATGGTATCGTTGCAATGCTTCAAGCAAAAACGATATCGTGTGTGTAACTTTGTTCATTCTACGTATTCTTTGACAGGAAATAATGTGCGGCGATCAATCAGATGAAAGTTTCTAACTAAATGAACCTCTGATAGTTTAATAGCATCAATGTTAACTACAGTTTCTGGAGTTAGAAACAGGATAATATTGTTTGTTCCTTCGTCGGCTTACATCAAACTTTGATAAGAGAATTATTTCGGTATTAGGCGTGACCCCTAGTTATCCTCTTTATCTACAGACAGGTAAGCGTTATTGTTATTTCATTTATATTAATTATTGTATTAACAATTATGTACAACGAATTAATTGCATATGCGAGTTTTGTATATCTTTTAGTCTGTCCTATAATGTAAAACATATCTCTTTATAATAGCCATTTTAATACAGTTTCGCTACTCAATACTTATTGTTTCTTTTTGAAAGAAAGAGAAAATAGGGGTATTTTCCCTTTATCTACCCATACTTACCTCTTATCTGATAAGTGGGATCGCAGCTCTTGATGAAAGATGAGGAGGATGAATAAGCTTTAAGTAAGATTTTTCTAGTATGTTTACTTCGTTTTCTATTCATGATGTAACCTTGCAGTGCAAAAATGAAACATGTCTGTATTTTACGACTTCCTACAAAGCAGTGTAATTAAAAAATCCATTGATGCCAGTTTCTATTCATTTGTCACAAGCGCAATAAACGAACTAAATTCTAAAAGCTTTTCCGTTTTTGTTTACTTACAGCTCATCTCAACACAAATATTTACTTTCAGCTAAAAAAGTAATATGTCCTTATCTCGTTATAAACATCCTTACTAATATTATAAATGCAAAAGAAGCTCTGTCTGTCTGTCTATCTGTTACGCTTTCACGCCTAAACCACTAAACCGATTTTGATGAAATTCGGTATGAAGATAGAACTAAACTTGGAAAAGGACATAGGATACTTTTTATCGCGAAAAAAATAATAGAGGGGGTTGAAATAGGGGATGAAAGTTTGTATAGAAGTTCGTTATTGTCAAATATAAAATATAAGATTGTTTAACTGTTTACAACTTCACCACATAAACCACTTAACCAATTTTGACAAATAGTTAGACCTTGGGAAAAACTATAGGATACTCCTTATCATATCGCGCGATATAACCGAATTTCACGCGGGCGAAGCCGCGGGTGGAAAGCTAGTATCTATATATACTTATTAGTTATCAATTAAAAATATAAATGTACTTATTTTTAAACAGTATTATTTGTAATATCCTTTTAAAGAAGAAAAGATCTATTTGAAAATCTAAAACTTAGCTTTGTACAAATAATAGAAAATTTGATGTTGATGTTTCTAATATAGGTTTTGTTCTATAATCTGTGGTGACATTTAATGCTGCACTCAGCGTAGCACATGATTTGGTGTTTATATGGATGGTATGTCGAATGTCGGGAAATTTGTGTGACACGCGGACATAAATAGAAAAAATGCGATAAGCTTACTGAAGGTTAAATAAGGTTTTAATATTGTATAATGTAATATTTAATCACAACAATATCAGGTATTACGTAATTTAAATTAAATAAAATTATCATAGGTAAATGAACTTATCGCGACCTATTGTCACTAAGTAAAATACAGATACCATAAAAGTACCCAGCGTGTTATTGTATTGCATATATATTTTTTTGCCAATGTTGTGTTTTTTATGCTTATAAAAAAATAATATTTGTATTTATATTTTTTTAATTATTTTTACATGCTTTTACATCTCTACTGTGTATCCTTACTTATATTATAAATGCGAAAGTAACTCTGTCTGTCTGTCTGTTACGCTTTCACGCTTAAACCACTGAACCGATTTTGATAAAATTCGGTATGAAGGTAGAACTAAACTTAGGAAAGGACATTGGATATTTTTTAATGCGAATTTTTTTTTATTTCTTATATTTTTTTTGACGAATAGTCTAGACCTTGGGAAAGACTATATATATACCTTACACGTCGCGCGATATAACCGAATGCCACGCGGGCGAAGCCGCTGGCGGAAAGCTAGTTTTATATAAATCAAAATCACTCGCACTGTTTGCAGCTGAGGCAGAGTTGCTGAAGCTAACGTTGTATAGACGTGTACATCCAGTATATCGTTTTTAGCTTTGACTATAAACGTGAATGTCGATGCCGACTACGCTGTATTGTGGCCCGCTGCCAACAATAAGATCTTGTTAACTAGATACATTAGGTGTCTGTATCTACCAAACACAGCTGTCTCATATTCAATGGTTTTTGGTAACAGAAGCAATTAAATATGGTTTTTGTACAGTATCTACCAGTGAGACCATGGATCAAACTACTATGCAACCAGATTGAGCTGAGCTATGCGATGTATTGTAAGAAAAATGTCATAGCCACGGATACAGTAGGTTTCAAATAAATAAAAGTCTGATTTTTTTGTTAATATGAGTAACATTAAATATTACATAACTAGATACTCAAGTAAACGTGGTCAAAAAACTGCTTTTCAGTGTTTTATAAAAAAATCGCGCTTTATACCACAATCTTTTAAGAACCGCAATCTTTTGTCGTATGTAATAGCAGAGTAGACATAGAGAATATACCTAATGTCAAGCCAATATGTTTTCCGGTTCCCAGCCGACTGCAAGAGATTGCGTGTTGAGTGGCGGAACTCAACGCCGCGTTTTGTGTTAGCAGAGAGTGGAAATGAGTATAATTTAAATATAATCACTAACCCGAGTACGGATCAAGCCCACCACTATAATGTTTACAGGCAGACGCTGTTCCACTGCGATACGACGGTGAATATATTCTTGAAACCAAAAATGAACTGTCGTATTACAAAATTAATTAAATCTGAGAAAAGTCGGATAACTAGTGATATTTTACACCCAAAAAATATGCACTATTCAATACTCAATAAAAGAATTAATATATTGCACATTTCAATAATTAGAAGGTTAGTTTAAGTACACGCAAAAATTTGGAATGTACTCTTTGATATTTATAAAAAGAACCATTTAAAAATCGGACACTGCATGTACAAGCATTTATGGAAATGGAAATGAAATTAAAACATTACAGAATTATGCATTATACGAGAAAAAGTTAATATTTATAATGATTTATAAAAAGTTAATATTTAAATGGTAGGTTTCGCACAAAAACTTTTGCTAGGGCGGTTTTTTATTATTTCTTATAGTTTAGCTGGTCTAGTAGGATTCTAAAATAGGTGCGATATTCTTCAAAATAAAATATACCCTACTTCACTCTTAAAGCTTTACAACTATACAACAAAAAAGATTTATGCAAATAAATTAGCAGTCAAACAAAAAAAGACTGATTCATAATCAGTCTATTCTATGTATTGTTATGTTTTTTCATCTCTTTTTTTTTCGTAAAAATATTCAATGTACAAACTTACTTCACTGTTTTCTTATACTATAAGATATTTGTTCGCAGTATAGTCATTAAGTTTAAATTCACTTAAAGTTTCGTAATTATTGCTTGCCAATCAAGGCGCCCGCCGCCACCAAACAATACTATTGGATTTAAATTGTTCTTGGGGGAATATTGTTTATAAATGAAATAGGTTTTTCCCTGACATAATTATATGTAGTTCTGAACTGAATCCTACCACTCAACATGCAGTATATCTAACTGGACGTAAAGGGACAAACGAACTGACGTGTTACACACGTAGAGCATTTGTCGGCTGGATATCGTTCAAATATTTTATTTTTTTTTTTTATGGATACCGGATGGCAAACGAGCAGAAGGACCGCCTGATGGTAAGTGGTTACCTTCGCCCATGAACATCTACAACACAAGAGATGTACTAGATGCGTTGCCAACCTAGAGGATACAGATGGAAAGGGAGGATAATGTAGTAGTCCGCTATCGGAACCACCACATTTTGGGGAAAGGATGGGTGGGAAAGGGGAAAACCTGGCTTACATGCCATCGAACCGGAACACATCATAAGATATTTGGCGGTTCGTCTTTGACATGATAGTGGTCGCGAGCCAGACGGAGGACGAACCTCCTACCACCAAACGAATAATTTACTATATCTTAAACTTATAATTTAAGATATATTAAAATGTAAATTATTTCAGTTACGGTCACGGTGCGTTATACTACGACAGCTACGTCTGTAGCTACGTCCTAACATGATTATGTCATGTCAATGTCCGAATTTGCTTCGATTCTATAAATCTTTCTGATAAAAAAAATAATTAATATAATATTATAGGGCATATAATAAATAGGGCAATACAAAAATTCTTTACAAAACATTATAGGTGGTTAAATGTAAACCTACACCTTTTAAAATTATACATTCTTATCGAGCTAAAACATAGAATAAAATATAAGACATAGCTTCACACTGTAACCCGCATATAGCAGGGTAGGCAAAGGAAAATTTTATTCAATGTCTCCAATTCTTAATAAGTAATTGTATATTTTCTAAATCCATTGCCTACATAATATATTAAGCAAGTAAGCAGAACTTATAACAA